>PVJS01012439.1:0-43865 GCA_004027185.1 Glis glis
GGCAGGACAGGAAGGGTGCCCCGGCTCCAGCACAAAGCGAATTCCCCTTTCTTCTACCTGGATGCTCCGTCCAGGCCCTCAGCGGTTGGTGGTGCCCACCCACAGTGAGCGAGGGGGGCTTCCTTACTCAGTACATCGATTCAAATCCCACTCTCTTCCAAAACACCCTCTCAGACACACCAAGAAATACTGGTTTACCAGCTGAGTGTCCCCTAATCCAGTCACCTTGACACCTAAAATTATTTCAATAGTTTCTGGAACACAGTTTTTCCTCTTCTTGCTTCACGAATGACTCCTGTCCATCTCCCTTTCTACCTCCTTGTCCTCCCGAGTTCTAATTGTTGGAACTCACTCCTTGACCCAAGTTCTAATTGTTGGAATGCTCCGGGACTCACTGTTTTATCTTATAGCTACACTTACCCGAAAGTAGCCTTACCTAGTCCTACAGACTTCTATCATTTTAGGCTAATACCTCTCAAATTTATATCTCCAGCCCCAAATTCTCCTCTGATCAGTAGACTTACATCTCTATTTGGCCACTTGACATATCTACTTGAATATGTAAATGGCTTTTACAGCTTTTTTTGGGGGGGGGAGGTAGTGGGGATTGAACCCAGGGGCATTCTACCTCTGAGCTACACCCCCAGCCCAATTTTTTAATTCGAAAAGAGGTCTCACTAAGTTGCTGAGGGCCTCGCTAAGTTACTGAGGCTAGAACCTACAATCCTCCTGTGTCAGCCTCCCAAGTACTGGGATTACAGGCATGCACCACCGTGCCTGCTGGCTGCTACAACTTCCAAATACGCTCCTTCCAAAACTTCTCCCGTTTGTAGCTGGCATCAAAGGGCTAAAGCCAAAAACTCTTTGAGTCTCCCTTAATTTCCTATTCTACTCCCTCCATGCACACCTATCTAATCCATCAGTAAATGCTGCTGGTTTGACCTTCAACATGCCCCCCCTTTGTAGCTCCTCCTCTCTAATTTCCTTATCAGCCTCTGCTCAAATGGCCCTATCCTGCTGCTTGGTACCCCACTTGCAACAGCTTCCACCCAGGTCTCTCTTCCATCCCTGCCTCTTCCAGGTCATGCTGCTCACCGGGTGGAAACCCGCCAGAGGGTTCCAAGTCACAGAAACGCGCAGACTCATGGCTACAAAGCCCTCCTTGGCCCCAGATTGAGATTCACCTCCCCCTGCTCTCCTGCTCCTTGCCCTCTGCGATCCTCTGCGAGCCCAGCACAAAGGGGCCGGCTCCATCGGCAAGGCAGATTGGTGACGCTCGGGGCTGGTTCTGTGCGACCTCAGCCGGAGGGCTGAGGAGCCTCGCCAAAGACTGGCTCTTCTGTGCGGCAGTTATAAGCATTCTTCTCCTCTGCAGCCTCTGACACCTTCTCTCCTCCTTCATGGTTTTACAAACGACTGCTGTACACACGCTCTCGCCCCTCCTGATGCAGCCCGGAGCCCTGGGTCACTTCTCCCTGGAGATGTGGACAGTGTCTTGTGGTTTGGGAAGGAAATTGCTGAAGTGTCTTTGACTTCTGGCCTTCACCAATTACTACCTTCTAGCTCAGCTTCCCTCTTCCCACCTGATCCGGGGCCTTTGTGACCTCAAGACAAGTGACATGGAGATTAGACTCAAGACTCCTGTCACCTGACTTGCTCTCACAGCCTCCTCAGCCCTGCCCCACCCATGCTCAGCCCAGAGGGGTCCAGCTCTGGTCATTTATCACACCAAACAACGTGTGTGTGTGCGGGGGGGGGGGGTGCGCGTGCTCTTGCGCACCCGGAACTGGGGATTGAACCCAGGGGCGTTCTACCCCTGAGCAACACCCTCAGTCCTAATTTTGTTTTTTATTTTGAAACAGGGTCTCACTAAGTTGCCAAGGCTGGCCTCGAGCCAGCAATCCTCCTGTCTCAGCCTTCCAAGTACATGGATTATAGGTATGTGCTACTCCGGCTGGCTCGAACAACTCTTTTAACTATAAAGTGGTTATGTTTTAATCCTGAAGATATAAATACCTTGGGTGGTATCTACCAGATGATAGTAGACACAGGTGTGTATGTTGGTCAGTTCACAGGATAGGGACAAGGCTGACACCTGAGGTTAAGACAGCTCTTGGCCATTACAACCAAGCAGTTAACTAACTGCTACACATAGGGGTAAAACTGTCCCTGTGCTATTTACCAGGACTGGATTTGGGGGGCCAAATTCAAGCTCAGACTTAAGCTCAGTTCCCTTAAAACACATTCTGAAATTTGTGCTTCTCCGTCACTTGGGCATCTATGAGTTTTTACACGTGCGTTGCCACTGGAAATGGTTGGGCCGAGAGCTCAAGTTTGGCCAATCAATCCGAGTTAATGACTTTGCTATTGAAACCTGGGGATCTAGGCTAGCTGTCACTAAATTAGAAAACAGTAACAAAGAAATAAAGAAAAGATCTGGAGGCTCCTGTAACCATTGCAATATAAATTAAAAACAAATCTTCACTGGCTCCAAACTCGGAGCGGCATTTCGAGGGTAGAATAATTGAACTTCACAAGCCTTCGTTGACATGAACATGAGTCATCCCAGCCATCTCTAAGCAGCTGTCGGTTACCATTATTTCCACAGTGCAGAGAAAGAAATCGAGGTATCTTACAGGTAGGGTGCCTAACTCCCAGCCACACAGCAAATGTGGGCAAAATTAGAATCAGAATCGCAGCCAACTAATCTGTGGATATGGAATCAATCTGCCAAATGATGCAAGATGTGATTAAATAAACGCCCGGGCACATGGCACCGTGCGTTTAGTAGACACTCAATAAATTTCACAGAATGAGGAAAAGCAAAACACAAAGCAAGTCTGTTACACGATGACCCCAGCCCGTCTGCCCTCCTGAGACCCTGAAGAAAGCTGGTGAGAAGAGGAAACATCTAGAAGGAGATGATCTATAGTCATACAGCTGTTCCCTTTCCGAAGGACAGGACCGGGTCGCCTGTCAGTCCCGGTGGAGTCCTCTTCTGCACAGCTATTCTGCAAAAGGCACACTAATGTTTCCTTAGTCTATGTGGCCATCGTTATTAGTCATACTAAAAAGTTGTAAATTCCTTGAGGAACAGACAGATACTAACACATCCTGTGTGGGCTTGTCCTGGGGCCTCTGGTACTGACACGGGCCAGCCAGATGTCCATAAATGCCCGTTGGCCACACCATGGCCATCCAATGACATTCTTTTATTTATTTATTTATTTATTTATTTATTATTTAGTGGTACTAGGGATTGAACCCAGAAACATTCTACCTTCCAGCGACACCCCAGCCTTATCTTATTTTCATATTGCAGCAGGTTTTCGCTGTTTCCGAGGGCTTCGCTAAGCTTCTGTGGCTGGCTTTGAACCTGTGATCCTCCTGTCTCAGTCTCCCAAGTCCTGGGCTTATGGGCCTGTGCCACCACAGCCAGCCCAATGACAATCTTTAAACAAACACTGGATACCCCGTCTTTGGGCATTTATCTGGTAGTGTACGGGAGTCTCCATCTTTCTGCCCGTTTTCACAGAAGCAGTCCTTCACGACGTCTGCCTTGTAATGGGGAGCCCCAGTAATTTCCTCAACGGGACTGAGGGTGAATGACCAAAAACAGTCCCCCCAAAGAGTGAAGGACACACATGGTTAGAGGGTGACAGTCATAACCTGCAATAGAAGGTGGTCTGAAGGCTCTGGGATGCTAGCAGAAGATCTGTGAACCACTGGGGAAGAGTGTTCACCACACAGAAGCCTTCAGTACCTATCCACCATGTTCTAGGTAACGTCCTAGAATGAACGCGTCTCATGAGACTCAAGTGAGCCACATAATAACACATACATGTGCGCACACACACATACACACACACACACACACACACACACACACAGAGTTCATTTAGCTGTTAACCATGAAATTTTGTTCTGTTGGGTGCTTTATTGGAAGACTTACGGGAGATGCTTATACCCGTTTAACAGTTTCACAATCAAGCCAGTTGCCATGAGCTGACTGAGGCTGTACTGGGGTGAACCATGAGCAGCCAGGAAGAGGGAGATACAGCGTGGGCAGTTTGAGAAGGGAGCAAGGCAGGGAAGCGTTTTGCGAAAGAGCTGTGGTGTTTTCAACAGCCACTCGGCATTTTGTGCTCTGCTTGACCCTCGTTTAGTGGAGATTGGTTTAGCGGGGATTTGCTGGCTCTTCGAGGAAAGCCATAGTCATTTCAGAGACGTGCCGCCTCTCCGGACCGTCCAGCCGAGTCAGTGCTGCTAGCCGGTCCTCAGGAGAGTGGGTGGCAGAGCGGAGACGGAGCCCCAGGCAGGACGAGCCATGCCGGGCTCAGAGGGCTCAAGACCAGGTAGGCAGCGGCCTATATTTAACCCGGCAGCTAGGACCTGAGGACACGATGATTCTGATTCTATTTGTGGAAATGTCCTGCATCAGAGAGGAAGAGTTCATGACTTTGCAGCTGGGTCCTGTCCCGCCCCAGCACGTGAGGGGCCAGCTGGCCTATGTGCCCGCCTTCATGATTCCCCGAGCTGCTCAGTGTTTTGTTTACAGCGATCTCCTTCCCAAACCAGGCGACACTGTCCAAGGCTAGGGGGACGTGACCCACTGCATACAGCAGTGGTTTGTAAAGCCACCAAAGAGGAGCAGGTGTCAGAGGCGCCAGCGTCTATAAGCACTGCACAGGAGAGCCAGTCTTTGAGGAGGCTCTCAGCCCTCCAGCCGGGATAGCACAGAACCAGCCCTGAGAGTCGCCTGACCTGCCTTTAAGATGGAGCTGGTTCCACTGTGGCTGTGGCAGTTACCAGGCTGAGATTTAAGCTGCACGGTGTCGGGACCCAGAGGGGACATGTTTGTTCCTTTGTTTGGCTCATCCTAAAGATGGGTTTGCCTGTGTGGACTGAGGTTGGCTTCCTTGGAGGTGAGCTAAGGGGCCAGGCGGCTGGCTGGGCTCACAGAGGTGCCACGGAATCCCAGCTGTGCCCATCCCAGGCAGTGAGGGTGGAGCCCCGACCTACAGGCATGGCTTCCAGCAGACCCTCCCCGCGCCCTGCGGTCTCAGTCCCTCAGCACTCCCTCCTTCTCAGCCTCCTGAGAAACGGTTCTGTGCTCCTCTTTGGAGGGGCCCCTGTCACTCAGAACTATAAATTCAGGCTACGCTGAAGGAGCCCGAGAAAGAATTTCAGTCCCATGTTGTCCAAACATGTGTGGCACACAGACCGCGGTGCACCAGCTCTGTCCCCGAGGGCGATGCTGTGGCCTGAGGGCCTTGCTCTTCTCTGCGGGCTGAGGAACCGCCTGTCCAGCCCGGGAGGAGGGGCCTGCCATCCACACCCTGCGGGCTGAGCACTGGTCTCTGCAGACACCGAGGGCGAGGTCAGCTTTCTTCAGTGCGCGAAGCCCCCACGCAGAACCAGGCTGCTGGTTAGATTGGATGCCACTTCCCGTGACAGGTCGAGGGAAGAAGCCGGGCGCGATGCACACTGACAGGCCCGTAAATTTGGTTTCTAATTTTATGTATTTATTTCTGTTAAAGAAAAGAGGGAGAGAGGGAATGCTCAGAGCCGCGAAATCATTAAAACCAATTCCCTTCCCCACCCGCCCGCCCTCTCCCTGAGTGCGAAGCAGTCTCTGCAGCTACAGAGCCATCCCAGGGTATTGATCCCCGGGTGGAAATTGGTATCGACTGCTGCCGCTGCACTTCCCGGCTTTTAAAGACACAGCGCAGAGGCGATTTCACTGCACCCAGGACAGAGCTGTGGAGACATTCCTGAAGCACACAAAATAATCCCATTAAAAATTGGGTTTGGTATTGTGCGCCCTTGAATAAGCCAAGCAGGGGCCCAGAGAGCTCCCGAAAAATGGCAACAGAGAAGGCCAGGCCCCTTCAGGACACAAAGGGGTGACACGTTGGTTACATCCTGACCACTGGCGGATGCCCGTGTTCAGCCCGTGTTCAGCCTGTGTTGTTGAAATCCCTCGAGGACCTGAGAGCTGAATGGGGGGAGGCTTGCAGGTCAGAGATGCTCTATGGGTCCTCTGTTGCTGCCCTAAAACCTCATCACTAACTTAGTGGTAGGAAAGCAATACAAAGTCACCTTACAGCCCCGAGGGTGCGAATCCAGCATCAGCCTCACGGGGCACTGCCGGGCACGTGGCTGCTTTCTGGAGGCCTCAGGAGACTCCACCCCCTGCCCATTCAGTTCATCAGGAGACTCCGCCCCCTGCCCATTCTGATCATCAGGAGACTCCACCCCCTGCCCATTCTGATCATCAGGAGACTCCGCCCCCTGCCCATTCTGATCATCGGAATAATTCAGCTCCTGGACCTTGCAGATCTGATGTCCCAGCCGAGGGAGGCCACGCGCATGCTCCTGGGCTGTAGCACATTCTCCCTCTGTGAAGCCAGCATGCGGCCTCTCTCTGGCCCGCTGGGTTGCCTCCCTCTTCCATGTTGAAGGACTTAGCCTGCATCTGCCAGCTTCCCATCATGTGAGAGAGCACCGAAGAAAGTCAGCGTAAAGGAGGAAAGGCTCATGTGGCTCCTGGTGTTAGAGGTTTTCCTTCACAGCTCCATCGCTCGGGGCCTGAGGTGAGGCAGGATGTCATGGCGGAAGGATGTGGGGGAGCAAAACTGCTCAGCTCCTGGAAGCTGGGAAACAGAGAGAGAGAGGGAGGGAGAGGGAGAGAGAGAGAGAGAAAGGCTGGTGACAAAATACATTCTTCAGATGCAAGTACTGGTGACCTACTTCCTCCAACTAGGCTCCACCCCCTAAGATTTCCACCACCTCCCAGCAGCCCCTTAAATTATGAATCCATCAATGGGCTAACCCACAGTCCATGATGAGGCCAGGGCCCTCGCGAGCCAATCGCTTCCCCAAATCCCCATCTCTGAACACTGCTGCTCTGGGGACCAAGTCCTCAACACAGGAGCTTCTGGGGGACGTTTCAGTGGTCAGTGTGGACCGACCAGAATAATCCAGGGTAATCCGCCATCGAGCTCCCCCCACCGAGTCTGCAAGCCCCTTTTAAGGCAGCCTGCGCACAGGCTCCGGGCACTAGAACTTGGACGTGCCTGCGGGAGCCATTATCTGGCCCCTCGGAGGCCATGGATCTGTGCGAGCTCAGCTCTGTTTCAGGAGAACGTAGCGTAAACTAAGGAAGAAAAGCTGACCTTTGATGTTCAGCAATGTCCTCAGCGCAGCGGCTCCAGGGCGGCTGAACTGTCTGGCCACTCGTAATGCTGTGTTCTAGTTTGCAACATTGAAAACAGAGTCACCGTGCTTACCTGCTGGTATGCTAAGCAGACTGTTGGGGTTCCACGGTGGACACGGCCTGGGTCGGTTCCCCAGAAGTGCTCCGCATAGAGGGGGCTGGACATGGTGCGGTGTGATTGCAGAGCAGGACGGACTCGTGAGAGTCCAGCAAGGAGCAGGGTGGGGGCGTGCTGCCGCTTGCAGCGCCTTGGTCAAGGAAGACATTTCCAGTCCTGCCTCATAGATTGCCGAATTGGGATTCGAAACCAGGCTATCCAATGTCAGCCTGGCGGTAGCAGGTGGCAGCCTGCTGCTGGCATGAGGAGCCCGACTCCAGCCCTGCTCACGCCTGGAGTGCACTCCCCCAGCAGAGGCCTCACTCACCCTTGTGCTATTTATTTCTAGGTCCCTGCGGCATCCTGTGTGTTCTGGAGAGGCCCTGGCCCCTCGGGCGGTGGCCCTCTGGCAGCCCCAGGGGCTAATTGAGACCTCCTCGTGCTGGGCTGGTGCAGGTGACCATGGAGGCAGCACCGTCAGGCAAGAGGGGGAGGCAAGGCATCATGAATATTTAATCAGTATAAGTAAATATTAATGAGACAATTGTATCTTTAAATGGTTACATTACTTTCTGTGCTCCAGTCCACTTTTATTTTACCATGACACATACGTGCACGCACACACACACACACACACACACACACACATATATATTTCTCATCTGCGCTAGTGATTCCCAAGCTAAGCCTTCCTGAATTCATGCCCACCGTTGGGGAAGCGTGATTCTGCCCTGAGCTGTACACTCCGACAACTTGCGCCTGTTCCATCGACACGCCCGGGCCTTGTCGACTCCGATTTCATGGCACGAAGCCACGCGTGCCGTCGGGAGGCAGGAAGCCTTAGCTGGAGCTCTTGTGTGGTAATTGCTTTATTCTGCATGAACTCATTCTAATTCCCCCCAAAACAAGAGCGAAGCTTAATCTCGCAATATTAATGACTACATTATTTACTCCTCTGCTCCTACCTGGTGAGCCCGGGACGTCTGGGGCGCGCCGGCCTCTGATGATACTCTTCTTTGTTAATTCCCAACAAGACGTCAGCGGGGTTTTCAATATCCTCTCCTTTCGCTCTTAGCATTTGGGGAAGTGTGTTGAGTCCAAACAAGTCTCCTTAGACTCGTTTTGTCTATTGTTCATCTTCTTTTTCCCGTTGCAGTATTCTTTTCTTTAATGTTTCTCCTTCTGTCTGAATCCTCGACAAAAATCTTATAACTTATGTTTTAATTCCTGGATTTCAGATTTCCTGTCAGTCCCTCGTTGTTCAGTCCCACGTCCCAGGCACCATCTCCCCGAACATCACAGAGACACCTAGAGTCCCTCCCCTGTCTCTACGTTGCAGTCATTCTCTCCTTCCTGGTCACTGAAGGTCACTATAACATCTCTTCCCACCTTTTAAAAGCTTTGTTCTTAGCCTGGCCTGGTGGCACATGCTTGTAATCCCAGTACTTGGGAGGCTGAGACAGGAGGATCACAGGTTCGAGGCCATCCTCAACAACTTAGAGAGGCCCTCAGCAACTTAGCGAGACCGTTTCAAAATGAAATTTTAAAAAATAGAGCTGGGAGTGTATCTCAGAGGGTTCAATCCTCAGTACCACAAAAATTAATTAATTAATTAATAATTAATTTAAAAATGGCAGCAACACCGAGGGCAACCGGCGCAGCAGCTAGCTCAGTGGCGGTGCACAGAGAGCTCCTGGGCCTCATTTGCCTCATCTTTAAAGACAAAAGAGTCAGACAGAAGCAGTAGATTGGGATTTTAAACACTCTTTAAAGTTCAGGAACTTTTTTCAAACAGACTCAGACACAGAAACCTCCTTTATAGAATAGAGACAGCTAGCGTTCTTTGGTGGAGGGCTGGCAGTACCATATGTCCCCAGACTGTCCTGCCAGGGGACTCCCGGGTCCTCCATACACATTCTACAAACACCACCAGACCAGACAGAATCCAGGACCAGTCTTAATAATCGATGCATCTGTCAAAATAGTGAAACTTGGAAATAATAACACAGAAACATGTGTAGACAGAGTTGGCTCTTTAGAATAGAACCCTGGCAAGTTCTTTGTAGAAGCCGCTTTCCTGTTGAATAGCATTGCATCTCCATGTTGTTCCAGCTCCAGTCTGATCGATCTTCACTTGGCAGCAGCTTCCTGCACCCTTAGTTTGAGCTGCCGTGCTCCTCTCCCCTCTCCTCCTGCCCTCTCTGCAAACACCACGGCTCAGCACCCTCTGTGCCCGCACACGACAGGATGCTCGTACCATGGAAGTTTCTCTCAAGCAGCTCATTTGACCTTAAAGGGAAATTGTATTTCAGTTTAGAAATGCAAGAGGGAAGCACCTTCATTAAATAAAACCAGTGTCCCATCTTTTAATAAAATAAAAATATTGAGCTCTTGCAGGAGAATAATAAGAATAGTTCTGTCCTGAAGCATGTATCGGGTCGACGTGAATGAAAGCGCACCCGGGCTGTGTTTGCATCGAGTTGGACGGTCTCTCGCATCGGGAGTGAGTTTAACGAATACCTACAGTGTCATGCTCGACACCTCTGCCTGTCATGTGTGATGGGATAAAATCACTCTTGTGAGCAGCTTAACCATTTACTCATGAATTAAACAAGGCGCTAGCAGGCCCTGCAGACGGTGAGGCAAAAACCAATAAAGCGCAGTCCAGAACACAAGGAGCTGCCAATCCACATCGGGACGCGAGGCACGTAAATATCTAATTATCACGAGGCATCATGAATGTAATAATGGTGGATGAATAAACCTCGTAGGGGAGCAGAGAAGGCAGGGACTCATTGTGTCTCGTAGAGAGGAAGTAGGACGCAGGGGAGGGGACGCGGGAGTCCAGAAAGATGGGTGGTGTTTGACCAGCGTGTTCTTGGCGAGGGGAGCACATCCACCCAAAGGCACAGGGTTCCAGAGAACCGGCATGGTGATCGCTTGAGGTCTGTGGTCAAAGCACGGGGCACAGCAACTGCAGCCAGGAGGAGAGAGACACACGCTGTGGGTGGGTTGGAAGACATATCTTGCCTTATTCAGTTCTACAACCCATACAGAAGATGTTTAATGGAACAACAGCCAAGTCAGAGCTAGGTTCTAGAAAGATCACACTAGCTGCACCGTGGAGAAGAGTGGATCTGGTAGGAGGGCAGGTGGGTGTGGTCAAGGGGTCACTTCTATCATCTGGGTAGGAGACACTTCAGAGATAAAATGCGTTTTATCAGTAATATAGCTATGAAGAGAAAGTGAACCAGGTGTTGTGGCACACGCCTGTAATCCCAGTTCATGGGAGGCTGAGACAGGAAGATCACAGGTTCGCGGTCAGCCTCAGCAACTTAGTGACCCTGTTTCAAAATTAAAAAAAAAAATGGGGCTGAGTGTGTAGCTCAAAGGGAGAATGTCCCTGGGTTCAATCCCCAGTACAAAAAAAAAAAAAAATAGACAATTTGTTTGAGGAAGTGCTGGCATGTTGGCTAGGGGGCAGACGGTGATGTCTCAGAAACTAAGGAGGGCAACAGACCAATGCAGTTTCTGTAGGTCAGTCCAGGAGTGGAGTGGGAAGGGCAGGAAAAATAACGCGTTTGTTTCTTTTGTTTCTACTACATCTTTTTGGAAATGCCTGAAATATGTGCAGACTGTGAAGGGCAGGGGTCCTTGCTCATACCTTACAGATATGTTTGAACAGCCCAGCACAGCCCCAGAGAAGTGGGATAGGGACCTGGAGAAGGAGCAGCGCTCTGGTACGAGCGGCAGGGCAGTCTTCAGAGTCTGGCAAACTGGACCAAGGTGCATGAAAGAAAGATGTCACAGGAGGAAGGCTCCTTGAAGATGCTCTGCGTGGGAGCAGGACTGGCCTGGGACTCTGGGGTGCCAGTGAGCAGCCAGGTGCGTTACCTGAGTAGCATGGGGAGGGGCGGGGCCCTGGGGCTGGTAGGTAGAAGGACAACTTATGTCTATTTCATAGGATGGTCCTGAGAATCCAGCAAGGTGAGAAAAGTCGGCTGCTGGCATACACCTGCTCGAGAAATATAATTTAATCCTAGTTTTCTAAATATCCACTGTAGAACCCCCAAAAGACATACTACAACTGATGACACGTCGCTCTCATTATGTGATCATCTGAAGGTTCCGTGATATAGAAATTTACTTTACATTTTCCCCTTCAGAGTCTCAAGGGGGTCACGGGAAACAGCGTCCTGAAACGTAAAGCCAGGGCGTCCCCGTGACCACCCCGTCCTCAGTGCGGTGACTCCCTGTCGTGTCATGTGCTAAGTGAGAAACACCTCCTCTCCTTCCTCCCAGGCATTAGTTCCATTTTACTGCATAATTTATTACAAAATTAAATTCTTGTTCTTAAGAGTCACCTAAATGAAAGATTATTTAGAATCATTTCTCTTAAAGTATCTAAATATGACTCTATTATGCCAAAATTCTGTCATAGTCAGACTAGCAAAAAAAAATTACCATGAAATAGATTCAGCGTGCTTTGATTTCACAGAAAAAGAAAATTCAAAATCAAGTGCTGAAAAAGTGAAGTAGCCCTCTAAAATCATTCTAGTTTTTAAAAAGACAAACAAAAACAAGGAATACAGAACTAAAGAAAACATATAATTAGAAAAACATTTTATTCCTGAGTGGCTATTTTGGCAGGTTTAAAAAAAAAGTACTGAGCAAAGAGTGGCGGCTCACACCTGTAATCCCTGTACTTGGAGGCTGAGACAGGAGGATCACAGGTTCAAGGCCAGACTCAGCAACTTAGCAAGACCCTCAGCAACTCAGCGAGGCCCTGTTTCAAAATAAAAATTAAAACGGTTAGGAGTGTAGCTCAGAGGTAGAATACCCCTGGGTTCAATCCCCAGCACCAAAAAAAAAGTACTGCCAATAAGCACTACCTCTGCTTCTGTTTCAGAATGGCGGTGGACATCAGGCTAGTTTTTAGATTTTCTTTTGTTTTTTGTTTGTTGGTTGGTTGGTTGATGTTAGGGATTGAACTTGGGGGCATTCTAACTCCAAGCCACACCTCCAGCCCTTTTTAAATTTTTTTTAAAATTTTGAAACAGCGTCTTACTAGGTTGCTGAGAGTCTCACTAAATTGCTGAGGCTGGTTGCAAACTTGCAATCCTCCTGTCTCAGCTTCCCAAATACTGGGATTACAGGCATGCACCACCATGCCCAGCCGGGCTAGTATTTTTGCTTTGGCTTTGTTTGCTTTAATGTTCACTCAGAAGTGTACTGTTAGAACAACTACTTTGAGCCTAATGAGAAACTCACTTGTGAGATAAAAACATGTTTTACTTGTGCTGTGCTCACACACTCACGGAACATTCTGGTGACCAGATGTGTGGGGGATCTTCTCCAATATAACAAGCAATTCTTCAGTGGAGCCAGCTGGGTCTCCCATGATTCAATTCGACTTTGAACCTGTCTACCTGGAGATAAGGTCGGATCCCACAAGACTGCCCCCCACTTTAGACGCCTGTTGAAAACAAGAGGTTGTTGTCTATACTTCTGATAGATAGACTGGCTATAAATCAAGGATCTCACCACCCCCTCTTTGGGTCTGATTGATTTGCTAGAGTGGCTCACAAACTCAGGGCAACACTTCTTTACATTGACCATGATGTCGCATTATCATAAAGGATGCTGATGAACAGCCAGGTGGGAGAGATGTGAGGGTTGAGAGATGGGGCTGGAGAGCCGTAGGCTTGCACGCCCTCTCTGGTGGGCCACCTCCCAGCACCTCCTTGCAGTCAGTAACCTGGAAGCTCAACTCTATTGTCCAGGAATTTTAATAGAGGTTGATCTCACCACCTATATTTCATATTATACCAGACACATGGAACACAATTATTTACAAATATGTTGGGGAAACTCAACCCTCCTACAAAGACCTTTGCTTTCATTGTATCACACATACCTGTATTTATTCACATACACATAAATAACAGATATATAAACAAGGACCTCGATTCAAATGTTTCAAGACACATTTCTAAATGGATTACTATTTCAAGATATGGTTGACATAGTTATGCAAGAAAATAGAATAATACACAATATTTTTGTCCTTAAAATGCATCATAATATTAGACAATGGCATAATTTTTTTAAAAAGTGCATGTTATCCTCATTTTGCAGAATGAGAACTCAGTAAAGCTCACCAAAGACAAACGGGCATGTTATCTATTACCGTTCTCCCCTTTCAGAGAAAGGAAAAAAGATACCTAGAAATCATGTGACAGCTTAAAGACCATATCAGTCTCCAGCTGTCTTATTCAATATTCTGTCTCATACCTAGAAGAGCGACTGCTTGGGAGGACTCTTTTTCCTCTTGCCCCCCTCTCTCTCTCTCTCCCCTATTAGAGAGAGAAAGCAATGGTTTGAGTTTTCTAACACTCAAATCATCTGCTAAAACGATGTTATGGTTCATGGAATTGCTGAGCTAATTGGATTTGGACTCCACCTAAATGACTTTTAGGAATCCAATCTCTGGGGCAGAGCAGAAGTAAGAGGGCTCTTGAGCTACTATCAAGTGGCATGATAACACAGAATCCGTCGATTATTTGAAGAAGACCCACTGAGAGCTGTTCTTAAGTTTGCTGCGTATGTTGTTGGTCTGGTGGAGGAGATATGCAATGGATACAGCTGTGAAATGCATTTGAGACTCGCCAGGTGAGTGGAGCTGAGGAGAAGACAGTGGCCGCATCTCTGTGGTGGGAAAGAGCTGTGCCCCACATGGCAAGCTGTAGGCGACCTGCCTTTCAAAGGAAGAGACTGCCAACTCGCCCCAACGGTTTTGCGCATGTGGAAATGGTTTTCCTTGAGGTAGAAAATTAAGCTATCAGCACGTTAATTTCCATACGAACCAGCCATCCTGGTAAGAGAACCAGAGTTCTTTATATGCTCAACATTTAAGAGAAACAGTGTGATGGTGATGTTTATTATCATCAATAACAAGCTTCATAAGAGTAGAGGGTCGGAAGCTGAAATTAGAGAACAGACTATTCCTCGAATTAGCCTTAAAAGAAGAGTAGGGTTTGGACACAGAATGAGAATAAAAATTAAGGGCAAATGTGGAGCGCTTCATTGGTGAGGTATAAAATGCACTAAAAGAAGAAATGACCAGGAGGCAAGAAGAAGGTCTGGGAGCCTGTCAATGGTCCTGGAGTGCTGGATTCACGCCCTAGTCCAGCACATGGTAACGAAACGGGCCTTCATCAGGTGGTGCAGCGGGATTAGAGAAGGCAGGAGGAGGGGCGTCTGCGGGGTCAAGATGCGCAAGACAGAATCAAAATGGATTTGGATGGCAGTAGAAAGGAAGATTTCAAAGATGACTGAAATGTTTAGAATTTAAGAAAGATCATATCATATGTTGTTTCAGGCCAAAAGAAGTCCTCGGAGTTCATCTAGCACAGTCTAGTACCATCAAGACAAAATTTGAGTTCCAGAGAGTGTAGATAATTGACTCAAGTTCACACGGCCAGCCATTAGTGGCAAAGTTAGAAAATAACTGATGACTCTAGTGTTCATAGAGCTTATCAAAGGCTGGAGAAGTGATCCAGGGAAATGCCCTGAGGGACAGCACAAGAAGAAGAACACAAAAACAAGAAGAACCAGGCATGATGGTGCACGCCTATAACCTCAGTACTTGAGAGGCTGAGACAAGGAGGATCGCAGGTTTGAGGTCAGCCTCAGCAACTTGGCGAGACTCTCGGGGTTGAAAGGGGAGATGCTAGGTGTGGTGAAGTCATAAGGAAACTCGCACAGTGTGGGGGGTATAACTGTGTGTGTAAGCCAAGCAAAATGTGTGAACAAAAACACTGAAAAAGAGAGACAGCTGACGAGAGGCTGCAGGTGACATCGAAGGGGACACAGGAGGGACCAACAAATTAAAGAAGGGGTTCCTGCATGAGTCTGCCTTTCCCCGTGCTGGCGACCTCCCTCTCCCTCAGCATGGCTATTCAACATGCTCAAATTTCTCTTTCAAAGACAGGACAAACTGAACCCACGTCTCGTCCCAAGTCCTCCAGCCCATCGCTCCGACCACCGCTCGTTTCTCTGACATGGCCGGGCCGGGCAGCCTGAGACAGCGTGCTGTGCTGACCGTCTCCCGTTTCTCAACTTCGTTTTAGACCACGCCAGTCTGACTTCTCTCCTCCGCGTGCTATGTAAAGTGCTCTCGTTGAGAATGCTGATAATCGCTGTCGCTAAATCTAAGGGGAAAGAGTCGATCTCTGTCTTATTTGACCTATCAGCAGCAGTGTTGATTCTGTTGAAGCCTCTTTCTCAGAACGCTCTCTCTCCACAGCCCATGCAACAGTGCAGCCTGCTCCCTCTGAGACTTGCTCTTCCTTTCTGGTTGCTCTGAAATCTTGGCTTCTCCAATCCCAGAGCTCGGTTATCTCCTCTTTCCACTATACTCTGTCAGCCGTTACACCCATACAGCATCATGGATACTCCAGCCTGGACCCCTCCTTCAAGTCAGTACTTCCGTATCAACCTACCTGTTTTTTTAAGTGCTGGGGATGGAACCCAGGGCCTCACACATGCTAAGCAAGCACTCTGCCACAAAAACACATCCTCCACTGTTTTTATTTTGAGACACAGTCTCACTAATTGCCCAGACTGACCTGGAACTCAAGACCCTCCTGCCTCAGGCTCCCGCGTCTCTGGGATTACAGGTGTGCACCACCATGTCTGGCTCTGGATGCTTCTAGACATCTCCCCTGACATGTCTCTCCGGCAGTGGTGCACTGGAGCGCACGGGCTCACAGAGGCCACTGTGTGCCTCTCCTCACAACTCCATGTTCAGCGCCATTGTTAGAGGATTCAGAAGGGTATTCACATTGTGAAAACTGGCAAATCCCTACCACTTTAGCTTTTTTTCTGAGAGACTGTCACTAATTGTTTACAAAACAGCATGCCACTGAAGATGTGGGTACTGTTGCCAGGCATAGACCCAGAAGAGCAGGACGCAGTAGGTCATTCAGCTGATGCTGGTTTGACAACCTCAGTGTCAGAAACATCACCGAATTCCTGGGACAAGAACACGGTCACAGGGGTAACAAGAGTAAATACTGATTCCATACCACCTGACCTTCATCCAAGTAACACAAATACTCCCACAAGACTCCTTGGAAAGAAACAGCTCAAAATGGAACATCGCTGAGCAATTCTAAAATTCCATCTTCCAGTCCAGACAGGTATCTTTATAACCACACTCCTAGTACCTTTCTGAAAATATAAAATCTAGAGCGGTTACTCCAGAACTGCGCTGTCTGGGTACCTGGGTGTCTGCTGGAGGCAGAGCCCCCCGACTGCCAATTCCGCCCCAGAGCTGGCTGGAATCCAGTCTACCACAACACCACTGCAGACTTTGGATACGAGAGAAAAAACGCTAACTCTAACGACAACGTCTTCCACACTTACCAGACAGCCACTACCCTGCGTGTTTCACACACAGCCACGTGGAACCTTTCGGGCTCACCGCAGCCCTGGGGGCATGGTCTGCTCATATCCCCATCTACAGGTGAGTAACCGTGCAGAGGTGACGCAGTTGGCTCAAGGTCACTCGGTTTCCCCAAAGTTGCACAAATCCAGATGCAGCCAGAGTTTGAAGTCAGGCCTGCTTTCTGCAAAGCCCACAGGAGGACTCTATCTCTGCTTACCAGAGTTTGGGTCTGATAGACACTATCTAGGATTAAAAAAAAAAAAAAAAAACAAGTTTGTTTGAGCCAGGTGTGGTGGCGCACACTTTTAATCCCAGTACTTGGGAGGCTGAGACCAGAGGATGGCAGGTTCGCGGCCAGCCTCAGCTACTTAGTGAGGCCCTCCACAACTTAGTGAGACCCTGTTTCAAAGTAAAGAATAAAATAGGTCTTGGGGTGTAGCTCGAAGGTGGAATGCCCTTGGGTTCAATCCCCAGTACCGCAAAAAAAAAAAAATGCGTTTGATAAGGCTGATCATTGCAAAGTAATCGTCTTCAGTCTCACTACTGCTATGCTATAACCTGTCATCCAGGATCTACACAGCCTGTTTGGTTGGATGCTGTCTTTCAGGACCTGCCCTTTCTGTTTCCCCAAGGCCCCATTCTCCACCACCCTGGTGTTGGGCTTTACTGACCGAGCTCATAGAGTCGAATGCTCAGACATGCAGAGAAATCTGGGCCCGCTGTCTACTGACACAAGAGCGCAATGGCAGGAGAGAGGGACCGAAGCCAGGCAGAGAAGGCCTCTCCTGACCCCTTGTGCAGGGAACGGCAGCGGGTCCAGGCATCTGCAGCCTCTCCTTTCCTCCACCAAAGCCTTTCAGGAGCACATGCCATGTGATGTTAAACTATACAGCGATGGGTGAACAGAATGCACAGTCTCGTGCGAGTTTGAAAGGTCTCGCCTGTAATGTGCATTTTCAAGTGGAGCCGGCTGTCTTTGGTACAGTCTCCTTCACAGGCCGAAATGTTTGTGTTTTGAAGAAAATGATGTGTGTTCTGCTTTGTAGTTTTGCTGAACATTTAAAAGCACAAAAGCGAGTCTTTCTAAAAATGTAACTGCCTTTGCGCTACCTGAAGAAGAGGAGCGGCAGAAATGGCTAGCAGAGGCAGGCGCCAAGGCTCTACGCACGATGCTGGGATGAAGGGGGATCAGAGAGCTCGCAGAGGCAACGCAGCACTGTTTACAGGAGCCGCGACGTGGAAGAAGCCGGCATCCGTGCTGGTGGCTGGTACAATATTTGCTGGCTGTTTTCAAGTACATTTTTGGAACAGCTAGTGACTGGCTAAGGTGGACATTACTTACACCTCTGAGCTCATTACCATTACGCGTCTGTGGTCTGTGTATAGATACGCGCCCTCAGCTGTGCACGTAGCAAGGCACATCGGAGGGCCTGCTAACTAGTCTCGGAATCACATGCACCAGACGGTCCCACATTTTCAGGACGGTGCCACAGTGCTCTTCCATGAACTTACATCACGAGACGGAGTGAAGGGAAGGGTTCCTCATCTTGTGTTCAGGGATGCGACATGCGAGTCCACTGAGTTGTAGGGCCTAAGCTTCCTGGTCACAACCACTTCCAGAATTTTAAACTTGTTTTTTCATTTCACACGTTCATTGTTTTTTTTTTAAGCAAAATCCCCTGACCCTGACCTGTTCCCAGGAACAGAGACCGTGCGTCTCTCCCCTATTGCATGTGTGTCCCGAGCAAGATGGACGTGCGCGAGCCCCTCCTTCCAGCGTCCCTTCTGTCTCCCCCCTTCCCTGCCTTGGGCTTTGTCAGCTCCTCCCTACACTGCATCTCTTTTAGTTCCAAAAATAGATCATTCAATTTAGGAAGAACAATTAGCTGGGAAGAAAAGATGCTGAAGGATATGGAGGTATTTCGGCTTCTCCGTCAGCCATGAAGTCATTGCAGCACCACGGGTGGCGTCTTCATGGCGATTCGGTCTCGCTCTTCCCTGGGAACCACAGGGGCATCGTGGACTCAGAAGGGCTACACTCAGTTCCTACAGGTTCCCAAACCTCCCCCGTCAGCTCGGAACAGGTCCCAGAGCAGTGACACAAGGCATAGACTCCCTGCTGGGATTTTCACTCCTGCTTGTACTAGATTTGCTCCATAAAGCACTGTGTGGGGTATTTTATGTGATTTCTCACCCAGTAAATATTTATTGTCTTCCCAATATGTTGACCTGTGCCCTGAAACCTAGTGCATCTGGAACATTCTGAGAGCCCCGAGGAGGTTTGCATTCACGATCCCAGTCCTCCCAGGGCCAGGAGCATGAGAACACCTGACTCGGACCCAACGGGGGTCCTCATTAAAAAGGCGGCCAGCTAGCCTACTTCTCACCCAGAATATGCTGGCGATTCTAACGCGGCTGGGAAATGCTAGCTTAAGGACTCTCCGGGAAGACATGGCTTCATTTAGAAAGTTACAGACCCAAGCTGGGCGTGGTGGCGCATGCTTGTAATCCTAGTACTTGGGAGGCTGAAACAGGAGGATCGCAGGTTCGTGGCCAGCTCAGCTACTTAGTGAGGCTCTCTGCAACTTAGTGAGACCCTGTTTCAAAATAAAGAATAAAAAATAGGGCTGGGGGGGTAGCTTGGAGGTAAAATGCCCCTGGGTTCAATCCCCAGTACTGCAAAAAAAAAAAAGAAAGTTAAAGACCCTCTAAAGGGGTCCTCAACGCTGGCATTTTGGTCCTCTAGGTAAAGGTCCTCAGACATTTCTGTTGTCACAACTGGAGGGGCGGTGGGTCGGGAGTGCTGCTGGTATCCAGTGGCTGAAGGTCAGGGTCACTGCAGCTCCCTGCACTGTACAGGACTCAACCCCCCCCCCAAAAAAAGAACCATAGCCCAGAGCACACCAGTGGTGCTCCACACTGGGAAGTCCTCTGTGGGGGAGGAGCCATCTCTGATCCCAGCCTAGAGCTTTGCAAAGGTGTGGATCCATGTGCTTTAGACTGTGAATCATTTAATCGGTTCATGGCCAGCAAGGTTTAATGGCCTAAGATGGAATAAAAGAGAACAAGAGAGAAGAGAATATGCCAGAGAGTATTGCACATAGTAAGGGTTAGTGTCAGTAGAAGGTTTTTTTTATTGCAGTTGCATATATAAACTTAATTGTGGTGAGATCTATGAAAGGGGATATACAATGTATTTCTCTAACACACCTTTCCATTATTAAGTATGATGCATGCCAGAAAAATACATAAACCATACCTGTGTGACACCAACGAAATGGGGAAAATGAACCAATAAACCCTGCTAGAAGACAAAGTAGAAGAAGTTGAAAAATGCTCAGAAGCATAAAAGGCATGTCACCAAATAGGACATGCACACAATTAGCAGACGTCTGGAAATGCTCTCGGTCTTGTTAATAATTAGGAAATGGCAATTAAAACTCTGGTATGCTATAAGGTTATACCATAACTTTCAGAAAGTCTAAAATTAAAAAGATAGAAACTACCAATTGCAGGGAGGATGTGTAGAGATGGGAACTTTTACACATTCCTGGATGTAGTGCAAGTTCATGTATACACTTTTTTTTTCTTAGTATTGGAGATTGACGCCAGGGGCATTCTACCTCTGAGCTACACTCCCAGCCCTATTTTAGTTTTTATTTTGAAACAGGGTCTTGCTAAGTTGCTGAGGCTCGTCTTGAACCTATGATCATCCCGTCTCAGCCTCCCAAGTACTGGGATTAAAGGTGTGCACCACCACACCCGGCTAATGCATAGACTTTGGAAAGCACCATTTGCTAATGCTACAGTTGTATATACCTTGGGATTTGCCAATTCCACTCTTAAGAATACGCCTCCATGTACACCAGTAGGTGTATGAGGATGTTCATATCTACATAACTCATAACAACGCCATGCTGGAAACACCTCAAATGTCCAAACAATAGAATGGAAACATCTATTTATGTTATATGGTCATGAAAATTAATACAACAGTATAGGTGAATCTCCCAAAGATATAACTGAATAGAAGAAGTCAGACACATAGAATACCATTTATATAAAGTCCAAACTGTGCAAAACTAAACAACTCATTAGGCACAGCACCTACTCAAAACAATGTAAGAAAAGCAAGGATGTTATTCCTTAAAAATTAGGATACTTGTTACCTTTAGTGAGTGGGGAGAAATAGAATTGTGACTATGAAGAGGCACACTGGGGCTCTGGGGTGGGAGCTCAGCAGTATTTCTTGTCCTGAGATGGTTATACACTATTTACTTCATAATAGTATAATGAATATAGTAACTCAGGTAATTTAGACATTCTTGAAGTTATGTAGTGGTATCAGTACAGTTTTAAGTTGCTATTTTTTAACTATTAAGCATATTTTCATATAGTTTCTAAATATTTGGACATCCTATTTGGTGATATGATTTTTTATGTTTCTTGATATCTTTTTATAATTTCCTAATTTTTATTTTTATTTTTTCCAGCTTTATTGAGGTTAACTGACAAACGTCGACCATTATTGAGGTATAATCAACAAATATTTACCATTTTTCCATTGAGTAGTCTATTCTTCTTTATCAATTTGTAAAAATTTTTAAAATACTCTCTACATTTGCAACTTTCCTTGACAGTAGAGCTTGTCCTTTTATTCTCTTTACTGTAATTTGATGAACAGAATGTCTTAATGTTAATATAGTCAAATTGACCCATCTCTTCCTTTATGATTAGCATTTCTTGTATCTGTGTGTGTGTGTTACTGGGGATTGAACCCAGGGGCATTCTACCTCTGAGCTATACCCCCAGCTCTATTTTATTTAATTAATTAATTTATTTATTTATTTTTGAAACAGGGTCTCACTACGATGCAGAAGGCCTCACTAAGTTGCTGAGGATGACCTTGAACCTGCAATCCTCCTGTCTCAGCCTCACAAGTACTGGGGTTACCATGCCTGGCTTTGTTGGATCTTATTTCCCTACCCTCAGTAAGATGTGCTCCTGCCTATAATCTAGTAGTGACGCTGTTTTGTTTTCATGTTTAGGGACACAGTCCACCTGGAATAGTTACAGTGTGAAGCAGAAGTAAATTTTCACGACTTCCCCATATGAACATCACAGTGTCCTGGCTTACCTGTGCAGAGAACTGTCCAGTTACTACAGTTCTGGAATGCCTGCTCTGCTAAACCTTGAGATTTCACACACACACACACACACACACACACACACACACACACAGCAGGGGAGATATCAATTTTCTGGCTAGGTATTCTGGTCCATCCATCTTCCTACTCGACCTACTTGATTTTTGGTGTAACAACTCCATTTGGTACGATCAACTTTATGTCTCGATGTAAGGTACTGCACTCTGGTCTTTGACCCCTCAACAGGGCTTTATCTCATTGATCCTTTGTCCATCCATGTGGATTTGAGGATCAGTGTGTGCTGTTCCTCAGGAAGCCTGATATCTCAAGTGGGATTACAATGACTATATAGATCAATATAGAAAAAATGATATTTTAAATATTAGTTCTCCTAACCCCAAAACATAGTGTATATCTCTAGTAAGATCTTTCTAAGTTTCTGTTCATTGTGATTTAAAATTCTCTGAATAGGGGTCTCATACACATATGGTTAGATCTAGTCATAGACATTTTTTTAATGATCATGTAAATGGTAACTCTTTTAAAAATTTAATTTCTATTTGTGGTTGATTATACTAACACACTTGATTCTTATTTGTTAAGCTTATATCCACTAAATTCACCTATCGATTTTAATTTATCTGTGAATTTTTGGGGGGATATATATAATTCATAGATAATGAAAATTTTATTTCTACCTTTCGATATTTACAGTTTTACTTATTTTTCTTTTCTCTTGCCCCTGGATAGAACCTGCACTGAAAGGTGGAATGATACATCTGGACATTAGACATCCTTGTCTTGACCTCAGAGGAAACTTTTTTAACATGTAATCAAGGATTACATTTATGGCAGGGTTTTCACAGACCGTCTTGCCAGGTGAAGGACACCTCCTTCTGTTCCTGGTTTATAACAAGCTTAAATTGCAAGTTGATATGAGATTTTATTGCATGCTTTTACCACGTCTCTTGAAATCACACTGCTATCATTCTCCTTTATTCCGCAGACATATCGTATTTTGCATTGATATTTTAATGTTATGTCAACTCTGTATTAATGAAAGAAACTCAACTCAGTCATGGTGCACATCTTCTTTATACATTTAGAATTTGATTTGTGAACAGTATGTTTGTTTGGGATTTTTGCATCTGTGTTCATAAGGGAGACAGACTTACCTTTTTTTGGATCATGCCTTTGTTGCTATTGATATCAAGGGCACGGTGGTTAAAAAGTGTTTACCTTTTTTCTAATACTCTAGAAGAGTATTATAAGATTGGTGTTCTTTGTTTTTCAAGAGTTATTCAGATATCTTCTGTGAGCCAGGCGTGGTGGCCCACACTTGTAATCCCAGTACTTGGGAGGCTGAGACAGGAGGATCTCAGGTTCGCGGCCAGCCTCAGCTACTTAGTGAGGCCCTCTGCAACTTAATGAGACTCTGTTTTAAAATAAAAGAATAAAATATGGTTGAGGGTATAACTCAGAAGTAGACTGCCCCTGTGTTGCATCCCCAGGACCACACACACACACACACAAAAAGAATCTTTTATTGAAGATTCAATTTCTTAAACAGTTATAGGACTATGAATGTTCTCAATTTCTTTTGGTGGCTATGTTAGCAAATTCAGTTTATTGAATTTGTAACTTTATTGTCAAATTTATGCACAATATCCTTTTATCTTTTTTAGCAGCTATGGAATCTATAATTATAGGCCTTTTTAAAATTCTTAACACTGGTTATTTATACTTTCTTCCTTTTCCTCTTGGTCAGACTTGCTAAGAATGTATCTATTTAAATCTGCTTTAAATGTTTGACCTATCAATTGTTGAGAGAAAAGTGTTAAAAATCTCTGCCCAAGATTGTGTGCTTGTTTAGTTCTCTTTGAATTTCTAATAATATTTGTTTTATATATTTTGAGATCATTTATGTGCATACTAATTTAAAACAACTGAATGCTTACTTAGAAGAAAATATGTTAGATCCATATCTTAAGCACATATCAGGATAACAAATCAAAGAAAACGCTGTAAGAAAAAACTGGGAGTATTGCTTTAACAATAGGAGAAAGCCTTTTGAACCACTCCAAAAAAATGTAGAATTTTTAAAATAAAATATTGACAATTTTGATCACATGAAATTAAACTTTTCTACTTAGCAAAAACTAATGTAAGTAAAACCAGTGATGAATGACAAAGTAGGAAAAAAAATACCTGCCAATCAGATCACAAAGGACCCATTTCTCTAAAACATAAAATGCTCCTACAAACCAATGACAATATAAAAGAAAATGGGCAAAGAATATTCATGAGCAGTTCAAAAGTGGGAGATAGAAATGGCTTAATGCTATGATATCAAAAGCAGCCCCCTTGCCCCAGTATTAAAAAATGCAAGTTCATTTTACTCGGATACGTTCTTCCACCCATCAGTTCAGCAGAGATTGTAGATGTTGTGTAAAAAGACATAAAAGAATGTATATTCTTGGCTAATATGGTAAGAGCACTATATTGTATATGTTAGTATGCATACACAAGAAGCCTGTGAGATTTTTTTTTTGTGTCTTTTTGAAGGTTCTGAGGATTGAACCGAAAACCTTGCTCATACTAATCATGCAGCCTACCACTGAGCTACACCTCCAGCCCAAGACAAGTTTCTGCTCAGGGAAGATTAGGGTTCCTTATTGGCAAGAGAATACTGATGGAAAGGAAGATTTTTCACTATATACTGTTTTCTCTCTTTAAAAGTTTTAACCATGTTGCCGGGTGCGGTAGCTCATGTCTATAATCCCAGTACTTGGGAAGCTGAGACAAGAGGATCACAGGTTTGAGGCCGGCCTCAGCAACTTAGCAAGACCCAGTTTCAAAATAAAAAATAAAAAGGGCTGAGGGTATAGCTCCAAGGTAGAATTCTCTCAATCCCCAGTACCCCCCCCCAAAAAAAATGTAAGGGTAAATTATTTTCCACCTAGAATTCCATACCCAGTCAAATTGCTGATCAGGAATGAGGGTTAAATATCAAAAATAGGGCTGAGGGTGTAGCTGAGTGGGAGAGCACATACCTAGCACGCACAATTAATTAGATGAAGAATAAAAACATGGACATACAAAAAATTCCCTTCTCTATGAAAATTCAGGACTAAACTAAGAAACAGGAAGATAGGAGATACAAGAAACTTGGGATCCTATCCAAGAGAGGCAAATACAGCGTCCAGGATATGGTAAAGAAGAGGGGGTCAGCCTGAAGCCATAGTAGAGATTGGAACAGAAGTGCAGAGAGTTCAAAGAAAGCTGCTTCCAAGAAATAGAACTAGTGGATTATCTGATGTATCTGATCTTATAGAGAGGCATTTTTGGGTTCTGTAAGAGAGGTTCAGAATATATTAGTAATAGGCACAGAGAAGCTAAATTTTTAAAGGGCAACTACTAACTGCCATTTTTTTAAAAGTACAAAAAAAGAGAGAAAATACACCATTAGACCACATGACTTAGCTATAACAAATATTTATACAGTCAAAATAGTGTAAGGACTATGTGCTGATTAAACTAGAAAATACAATATAACTATTTGGGGAAGTTGGGGGAGGATGGAACGGTGTAAGATGGTTTAATCTTAAACTTCTATGATAGGAAATTAATACATGATGTTTTAATTGAAACATAACAACTTAAGCCAGACGTGGTGGTGCATGCTTGTACTCCCAATCCCAGTACTTGGGAGGCAGAGACAGGAGAATCACAGGTTCGCAGCCAGCCTCCGCAACTTAGTGAGACCCTGTTTCAAAATAAAAGAATAAAATAGGGCTGGGGGTATAGCTCAGAGGTAGAATGCCCCAGTAACACACACACACACACACACACACACACACACACACACACACATACACACACACACACAAACAATAGCAACTTAAGTATGAGTGTGGTGTATATAGAAATATGAAAATATTAAAAATACCAGAAAAATTGCCAGTGTTGATATTGCTTCTGTGGGGAAGTGGGATTAAGTTAAAAGCAACAGAGGGGAGACACGTGCTTTGGGCTAAAACTTTGAAGAACAATTCGACATTCAACACTCTGTATATGTTAGGTGGTTACATTGGGATGAGCAGACCAGGCTAAATTGGGACCCAGAGCACAAGTAAACCGCTTCGATTCCCCGATTTGTGCTTTCTGCTTGAATTTTTTTTCTCCCAGAGAAGCAAGGACTGAGATGGAAATTATTACCCGGTAACATATGTATTACTTTGATTTGTTTTTTAAATAAAGAAAAATTAAATGTAAAAAAATGCAATCAATTTAACACATGGCAGAGTGATGTTAAGGAGCCCTTCCAGAAATTTGTTAGCATTCGAAGGATATGCTTGATTTCCAAGGCAATCATTACCTTCCGTCTTTGGATGGCAGTCAGACTTCTTAGCGTATGTATCTCAGTGAACTCTAGGAACGTGCCAGTTTTAATAACTTTTAAGAAGCCGCATGGCCCGTTCCTAGTAACTAGTTGCCCTCCCACTGTCTGTAGAATGGCAGGTGTATGGAGCTGCTTATCACACACCTGTAAGAACTAAGAAAACGCTCTGCCTGTTTGCATCGCCCCAGGGTGAATCAGAAAAGCCCTTGGAGCCCAACGTTGGGCCCCAATTCAGTACCAGATGCCTCTGTCTAGTTGTCTCGGATTTTCCAGGGATTCTATGAACTTATTTGTCCACTCATTAAGCATTTATGAGAGTGCTGTAAGACAGACACCGCTCAGTGCTGGAGAAGCGAGCGATGCGATTTATTACTGGAAGCATCGTTAGTATTTTGTCTCTGCTCATCTTGAGATTTTTCCCATTGATTTTCAGAAGCGTCAGGTGTGATTTTCATTTAATTCACGCCGCTTGGAGCACACAGATATTCCTGGAGTTGCGCTCAATGGCTTTCACCATCGAGTCTAGAAAACTGCAGCCCACTTCTTTTCAAATACTGCTTTCCCCCTGATTTCTCTTGCCTTGCTTTCGGGACTCCAATTATACATGTGCTAGACCTTGTCGCCGTGTTCTGTGTCTCTCACGGGTCTTTCCTACAGTCCCATCCTCTTTTCTCTCCGTGCTTCAGTGTGTGTATTTGCTACCAATCCCGCCTCTGACTACTAGTCTTTCCTTTAGCTCTTTCTTCGGTTGGTTAACTTGTCTATTGCATTCTTAATTTCGGTAATTTGATCATTTGATTTCAGAATTTATTTTTGCTAGTTTTGTTTATAGATTATAATTTTCTGCTGAAATTCTCCACATTTGTTTTTTTCTCTTAAACATATAGATCATAATTATTTTAAAGTCCGTGTGCAATGATTCTGACACCTGGACCTCCTGTGTATGGGTCTAATACCATTGTCTACTTTTTCTCTTAGCCTGTGTTTGTTGGGACTCATTTATTAGCACCCCTACTAATTTTTAAATAGTGATGAATGTTGCACCTACAAAGTTGTAAAGATAATTTGATGGTGCATGCCTGTAATCCCAATACTTGGGAGGCTGAGATGGGAGGATCACAGGTTCAGAGATAGCCTCAACAACTTGGGGAGGCTCTCAGCAACATAGCGAGATCCTGTTTCAAAGCAAACAATAAAATAGGGCTGAGTGTCGGGTGTAGGGAAGAGTTAGAACACCTCTGGGTTCAATCCCCAACACAATCAATCAATCAATCAATAAACAAACGAATAAATAAATACATTTGGGATTTAGGATGCCTTTATTTACTTCTAGAGAGAGTTTGCTTTCTCTTTGGAGAGACAAATAGGTAGAACCAGGTTGTTTGAATCCAGTCTAGAACTTGCTAACTAGAAAGCCGATTTGAGGTTTTGGGGGGCTGTTCTAGTTCTTGGTTTACCTCTATTCCTAAAACAGCACTGAGGTATTTACAAACAACTCTCCTTCTTAGGGGTCCTGAAATAGAATTTCTCTATCTCCCTAGCCCTGGGAGACGAGGTACGCAGTTTCTCAGCTCTTGGCCACCACTTAAAGTGAGCGAAGGACTCAAAGGGGAAGGAAAGCAGGAAGCTGGGCTTACCTCTCTGAACTTCCTTTGCCTCTTGGATCTTAGGGTCTTAGGTCTTCACTGCCTTAATAATTGTCTCATATCTGCAAATAGATGTTGTCCTAGTTTAACCCTTTCTGGTTGTTACCATCCAGAGCATTTGTGGGATACAAGCTAGTTTGTCATAGCCAGAAATGGAAATCCAGAACTGCCTACTTTCTGTCGCCTTGGAGAATTGAGCTTCAGAGGCCTTCTTTTGTAGTTAAAAGAAGAAGCACATTTTATCTCTTCTGTTCATAAATAAGCATCATAGAGAGCGAGCTTCCACGTGGTGCGGGATGAAAGGGGTGGCTCCTGCAGGGGGCGGTAGGTGCTCTAGTGCCTGAGCCACAGCTGTCTTGCTCCCCTCCTGTTGGTCCAGGCGGGAAGAACCGGATCTGGGCAGAATCATGAAGCAGCATCCCCTCACCATTCTCCACCCTATTTGATAAGTCGTGTCTTGCTCGCTGCTACATCATAATTTGGGAAAGTGTCAGATAAAATAATCCTCTAATCCCAACTAATATAGGCACTTAATATTGATTTGCGAAAGATAGTTGCTATTAACTTATATATTTGATATTGACTTTATGAAATGTGATGCAATGAGCAGAAACATAAAAATTTTCCATCATTTTGTCATCATTACTTAGTCTATTAAACTATTTTATGCTGCCTTGAGATTTGTCGAAATCCAAAGTGCTAATTCAGGAATGTAAAGTTCATTGATTTCTCTTTACTTTTATCTACATATAAATTCAAAGTAAAGGGAAGGTTTCAGACGATTAGTTGTATAATTGAGTTCTGCTAATCTTCTATTTTAAGATATTTTGATGCAGCAATTTTTAAGAGATGCATTAAATTTTGGAGCTAGAGAGAATCTTGGATGTCTCTGTAGTCTGACCATTTTCTGAAACACGAATCTCTTTCCTGGAATATAAGTCTCTGGCCATACTTCTCTTAAAATATAAAGACATGGACCCAACGTCATGATCATTAGAAGAAGCAAAAAGAAAGGGGAAAAATCTGTAATGTGAACTCTCCCCTCCCTTCTCTTTCTTAGACTTGAATCGCGAGCAAACAACGCCATTGACATAGACCAAACATGTGTCCTTCCACAATATCGGGACTTATTGAGTAACAATAAATTCACAAGCTACATCAACTTCATCAGTTGCAATCGCCAAGTGCTCATGGGTCACCTGGTCATCATAAGCCCGGCCATCACAGGTTCCTTTATTCCAATCTTTTTTTTTTTTTTTGCGGTACCAGGGATTGAACGCAGGGGCGTTCTACCTCCGCGCTACACCCCCGGCCCTATTTTTTTATACTTTATTTTGAAACCGGGTCTCACGAAGTTGCAGAGGGCCTCACTAGGGAGAGAGAGAGAGAGAGAGAGAGAGAGCTGAGGCTGGCCACGAACCCGGATCCTCCAGTCTCCTCCTCTGAAAGTACTGGGATTACAAGCATGCGCCACCACGCCCGGCTATTCCAATCTTAATTACGAATGTCTATAACACTCAAGGTACACAACCCACCTTACACAATGACATATGTACACATATGCTAAGGAAGGGTGAAGGTGGCCGGGGCGTTCCAGAGGCTGCACAGCGCAAGGGCAGAGAACAGACTCACACATGAGAGTCGCTGCAGGTGGTCAGACGAGGTCCAGAGGGCGGGCGGTTTCCAAGTGGGCCACGTCAAGCCGGGAGGTGGAGCTGAGCTGAGTGTCCAAGATTTGTCACCTGTCAACCTCATGCAAGGTTCTCCAGGTGGCCTGGTGACAGGTTGGTGTGTGCTGCCACAACCAGTCTTGGGGTGCTTCTCCTTCTGTGGGCCTCGGGTGAGGGGTTGCTTCGTTTGGTGGTCGGGCATGTTTGATAAGCTCACGAGCTTGGTTTCTCTGCTATGGGGTTGATAAGCCCATGCAGCCATGTGTGACTGATGTGATTTGGTAAGTTCACAGGTGGCCGTTATCTATCAGCACGACGGATTCATTGATCAGTTGGTGCCTATGTTTGAGCTGTGTAGATGGAGTTTGTTGACTTGTACAAACAAGGGGTAGAGTCTTTCTGCCTTGGTCCCAATACTCAAGAAGGCGTAACAGGGCAAACTACTACCACACCAACGGGACTGGCTTGGGGTAGGCACGGCCTGGAAACGCCATGGAGCCACCCCGGGCTGGGTACAGCCTGCTCCCCAAAATATGCAGAGACAGCCCTCATGCCAGTTAACCAGGAAGCGTAGCGTCTCCAGGCACTCACAGTCTGGTGCAGATACCCACCGTACACCAGGAGGTAGGCAGACGGCATTCAGGGGCACCGGAGGAATTAACAATTAATTTTGCCCTGGGACCTGAGAGTTAGCCAATGAGAGGAGACAGGGAACACTTCTGGTAGAGTTATGAAAGTGTGCGGAATACTAGGGAAGCAGAAGTTCCATGCAGAGGCAGTAAGAAAAAGTAAGGCCGGAGACATAGCTGGGGGTAGATTTCAAAGTCCTAACATGCCACGCAAAGGAATTTGAATGTTAACCAGACACACGGCTTCTAATATCCTACAACAAAGGAGCCTCCAGATACACTGGTGTCTAGGAATGCAAGGTGGCAGTGTTTTAGGTTGAAGATCAGAATGGGGACTGATGGATGGATGGATGGAAACTTGGAGCAAGTGTCCAGACAAGAAGTAAGGATTTCTTGAGCGGTGGCCCCTCGTTGTCTGTATGCATCTGACTCCCCACCCCACACACAGAGGGTCTGGGGAGGAGGGGCGCTCTAGAGCACCGGGCTCCAGTGGCTGCGGAGCACTGGTGGGTGGCGATGCCCTCACTTGGAGAAACAGATGGGGAGGATGCACAGGAGGGCACAGCGAGCTCAGTCAGCGTCCCGCTGGCTTCTCAGGAGGCGTGCAGAGACGACTCTGGCACGGTGGACGTGGCTCTCCTCGCCCTCTCGGGAAGTCTCTCCCACCACACAGCGGCTGCAAACATGGGCGCTTTCACCTGGCTCCCGCCCGCTGGCCATTCTCCACGTCCAGCCAGAACCGCGGGGCCACGGAGAGGCCACAGACGGAGCCTGGCTCAAGCTTCTCCTCCGAGGGAAATGACTTCTTCGCTTCTTCTCTGAGCCACTTACGTCGCAGTTTGTGCTTCTGCGACCAACTCGAGTTGCCATGTGGATTTCAAGATTGCTTAGCTCCAGGCCTCAGTGAAGGAATTAGAACGACTCCGGCAAATCCGGAATTGTTGTTCTTATAGTAACGAGCCCGGGCTGCAGTGGCCAAGGACTGGTTTGCGTCCAGGATCCAGGCCTTTGTAGTTTCCTCTCGTCTCCACAACAGTGCTTTTCATTCTTACGGTCTAAAGACAACTATTCTATCTCCAGATATTAAGTCTCTATCCCATGGTAATAAATAGGGAGGGAAAGAGTACAAGGCATACACATGCTCAGTCTGTCCATTTGTTATTTTCATTTTTTGAAAATGAAAAAATAAATTGAATCCAGGGCATTCTACCTCTGAACTACACCCCCAGCCCTATTTTATTTTTTATTTTAAAACAGGGTCTCACTAAGTTGCTGAGGGTCTCAGTGAGTTGCTGAGGCTGGCCTTGAACCTGCGATCCTCCTGTCTTAGCCTTCCAAGTACTGGGATTTCAGGCATGTGTCACCGTGCCTGGCTTGAGTCTGTCCATTTTTAGTATGAGATGAATAGCTTTCCCAGAAGTTCAGCCCAAGAGCTTTCTTCCTGTATTTCATTGCCCACAACTCAAGCACACAAGTGTAAAGACCACGCCTAAACACAGGGAAGCCTGGGATAGTCAGAGATTGAGCTGGGTACACTGCTGTCAAACCCAGTGTGGTTCCTAAAAAGAATGTGTGTTGGCATGTCTAACTCACTGGCCTGACAGTCACATCTTCCATTTAAATACAGGATCAGCTGGGTGTGGTGGTGCACACCTGTAATCCCAGTACTTGGGAGGCCAAGACAGGAGGATCACAGGTTCATGGCCAGCCTCAGCAACTTAGTGAGACCCTCAGCAACTTAGTGAAACCCTGTTTCAAAATAAAAAAATAAAATAAAATAAGGCTGGGGGTGTAGCTCCTAGGTAGAATGCCCCTGGATTCAATCCAATCCCCAGTACCACAAAAAATAAAAAATAAAACAAGAGGATTGCAGGTTCAGGGCCAGCTCACTGTAGCTTAGTGAGACCCTGTTTCAAAATAAAAAGTAAAATGGGGCTGGGGGTGTAGCTCAGAAGTAGAATGTCCCTGGGTTCATTCCCCAGAACCACAAAACGGAAGGAGGAAGGGAGGGAGGGAGGAAGGAAGAAGAATGTTTCTTTATAGGCCTTGGCTCTTGTTGATCATTTTAACACACAAGTATGAAGACGGAGGGAGCGAGGCTGCAGGATGCTAAGGGCGGTGTCACCTGAGACGGTCCCACCTGTGTCCTTCTGCTGCCAGTGCCTTTCTAATATTGCCTCTTTCTCTCCCTATGGCTTCTTTCTTCATAGGGAACAGCTGTGCTCTGGGCTCCAAGGCAATACCAGCCCAGCAAGACTGGAGGAGCTCTGCAGCCTGGGCCAGCTTCACCGGGGCAAACAGAGGTGAGGTGGCCGAATCCACCTGCTGACTGACCAGAGAGTGACCAGGGCAGGCAGGGACTGTGAAGTGCCCCAGTCAAGGGCCCATCCTGAGTCCCTATTCCAGGGGTGCCTCAGCTCTCCACCCCGCCTTTGCAAGGGGACTTTGTTGCTACCATTAAGAGATGGCAGAGACAGTGTCGATTCCCGGCCCTTGATCTCCTTTGGTTGATAGCACGCTGTGGAGGTGGGGCGCTGCCAAGGTCGAGATGCAAAAGACATTGTGCATTTCTCTCTTGCACCCTCGTCTGTGCCACGCAAGCAAGTGTGAGCGAAAGGGATGGGCGATGAGAGGGGCAAGAGTCAGTCACTGCGGTGCCCCAGGTCACAGCAAGGACCCGAGCCCACCTAAGACAAGACGGGCCCCAGCAGACCCGCTGCTGCCTCAGTGAGCTGAGCTAGATTCTGCTAAGCATGGCCCGTTCCAGAGAACCACCCAGTTGGTCTGCGGACTTGTGAGCAATAAAAGTGGGTATGGAGAGCCAGCCATGGTGGCACATGCCTGTAATCCTAGTACATGGGAGGCTGAGACAGGAGGATCCCCGATGCGACTCCAGCCTCAGCAACTAGCAAGACCCTCAACAACTTAGTGAGACACCTGCTTCAAAACAAAACAAAACAAAAGTAAAAGGGTATCGTGGAGGTAGAATGTCCCTGGGTTCAATTCCCAGTATAAATATATTAATTAATTAATTAATTAATGAGTGAGTGTGGTTTGAAGTCTGTACTTTGGGGATGGTGTGGTATACAACAATAGACAATTGATAGTGACAACTGGAATTCCCTAAAATAAAGCTTCCTTTGGGGCGTTCTAAAACTATCTCAGAGGCTTACGCTTTTATTTACAAGGTAAGACAAATTGTGTTAGATCTGACTGGGAACGACTGAAAGGAAGTTTGGTTTGAAGGAGAGAAGATAAACCGTACCGGCATTGCTCAAACCCGGGCGCCCTCATTGCTGGTAAAGATGCTTTTGGAGCGGGCATGGTGGCACACACCTGTAATCCCAGTACTTGGGAGGCTGAGACAGGGGGATCACAGGTTTGAGGCCAGCCTCAGCAACTTAGTGAGACCCTCTTTCAAAATAAAAAATAAAAAGGGCTGGGAGTGTAGCTGAGAGGTAGAGCGCCCCTGGGTTCAATCCCCAGGACCACAAAAGCAAAGAAAAGAAGGAAGATGCTTTTGTAGCCAGAGCATGTGCTTTGGAATGATATCCGTTGAGCCTCGGTTTCTTCCTCTGTAAAATGGGGGTGGTGATATTCATCCAGGGGACCGCCTTCTCCGTTCCAGTCAGCAGCCATGCTACCTGCGAGACCAACGTCCAGGAGTGAGCGCTGGCCGCTCCCTCCACCCTCATCGGCGGGGTCTCAGCCTCTAGCGAGTCCTGTTCACCTCCAGACAACGTCCCGGGATGGTTTTTGTAGTATGTCCAGTAGTGCTATTGCTCCGGTCCAGGGCGCCGCCATCTTTGGCCCCGCCCACAGCATCATTCCCTAAGCATGCTTCCTGCACCCTGCATCCGCGTGTCCCCACTCCCACCCACACTCCCTCCTCGCACTGAGGCAAATAACACTGCTAGAGCTGAAATCAGATGATGTTCTCCTGCCTCTGACTCCAGCGCTCACCCTGCCCGCTGATCTAAAACGTACCCACTTCCTTGACCTCAGTTTCCCACCACTCCCCCCTCTGGTGCCGCTGGCCTGAGTTCTTGTCCTTGGAACCTTCCGGCATGCTCGCCCCTCCTTAGATCCACAGGGTCTGCGCTTCCGCCTGGTCTCCGAGGAGACTACTGGCAACCACACCCCGGCGCCTCATGTCATGTATAAAACTTGCCATTCCCTGATCCTTGTGTCTGGCTGCATTCGCGTGTCGGTTTCCCTGGCCTGTAAGCTCTACGGGACAGAGATGGTGCCTGGGGAGGGCCTGGCACACAGTCCTCATCAGTAGACACTTGTCAGATCAGAGTTCAATGTCACACCTCCACTTAGCCTCCCCCAATGGGTCCCTCTGTTTTTAAATATAATTTTATTGGTGCTTTGCAATCACAGCATGGTGAAGTTCAGAGTGACAGGGACACAGACGCGGCTCCAGTGGGGTTCGGAAGCAGTTAGAGTAGAATCCACGCTCCTACCTGGCGGCACCGTCCATACATTCCACAGCTTCAGCCGCTCCCTCCTCTCCACCCGTGAGTGCTCTTGTTTATGACCCTCTAGTCTCTCTGGCTTTCCTGCCTTCAAATGCTTTCAGCTCGGGCCCTCTGCACCGTGGTCCCTCCTCTCACCCTCCCTCCCAGGGACAATTTCCTAGGGTTCTGAGCATCTGGCTTCTCATCATTCAACCCTAAACCTGATGTCGGCTTTGAGCGTAGCCTTCCTGTACACCCTGTCTGACGCTGCCCTCACGCTGTGTCACATGGCCCGTTCTGGGCTATCTGACACATTTGCGAGTGTCTGCAATTACTTACTTGGGTGCTATTTACTTCCTGCATGGAAATGCACGCTCCATGAACTCAGGGGTCCACCCTGTCTCGCCGCTGTGTCCCCAGAGTCTGGACACATGTGACGATGCTGGTGTGCAGCCGCGCGGTCCTGCCCCCTCCTTCTGACTTGCTTCTGCTCTTTAGCCCTGATATTGATATTCTATTGACTATCTTTCAATAGCCAGTCCTAATGGGCTGTCGACGGTCATTGCGCTTGTTCTGTTTAGGAAATAAAAACAAATATTTCCTAGAAAATTTCATCTGCTAAGAGCCACAAAATTTCCCCAGCCCAGAAGCGTAAAGTTGTAGCATTTACCGCTTGACCATCTGAGGACAGTAGGTACTACCTTGTTTGGGTCTTGAACTCTCTTGAGACTCTGATAAATGTAGAGGGCCCTGCTAGAGATAACGTGAAATAACATCTGCCACAGATGTTTTTATGTGATTTCTAGGGATTCACCGAACTCCTGGAGCTCATATAGATTCTGGGCTCAGAATCCCTGTTTTAGGGTTTTTTTTTTCTTTTTTGGAATGAGGAATTGAACCCAGGGGCATTCTACCTCTGAGCTACACCCCCAGCCTTTTTTGTTATTATTAATTTTTTTTATTTTGAAACAGGGTCTCACTAAGTTGCTGAGGATCTCGCTAAGTTACTGAGATTGGCCTCGAACCTGTCTCCATCCTCCCACCTCAGCCTCCTAAGTACTAGGATTTCAGGCGTTCGCGCTGCCCTGGATTCGTTCTAGGGTTTCCTTGCATTAATACTCAACCTCTTTGGCTCATGTAGGAAGCTAGTCCCAACACTGCTTCCATGCCTGCCCACGGGACAAAGAGACAAGACAGAGCTGGGAGATCTCTGTGAGCCGCCAAAGGAGTGGACAGAGCAAGAGGAGGAAAAACAAGGAGTGGGAGTGGACACCAGAGTTGAAAAGTTTAAGAAAAGCAAGGAGTAAGGGGCAAGACATAGCCCAACAAGAGAGACAAGAAACCTTGGCTGAGGGCTCCTGGAATCCACCCGCCGCGCAGGGACCAGCCTCGGCTCCCAGCTCTCAACGTGACCCTTGTGGGGAGAGGAGACTTCTTTCCCCATGTAAATATGAGAGTTACCCAAATCTAGATGCCTACTCGAATAAAACCATAAACATACAGAGAGCGGTGTCTGCTTAGAAGATACAACCGCGTGCCAGTGAATTTATTTCTGAGACGGTATCAAGGAGCTAACCTCTTTGCTGGGAAGAGATTGGGGCCTTGTACACATTCTCTTTGTCCCATAATGAGGATGAAAATATCTTCTAGTGAGCGTTTCCTTCCCTTCCCTCCCTTCCTTCCTTCCTTCCTTCCTTCCTTCCTTCCTTCCTTCCTTCTTTTTTGTGGTACTGGGGATTGAACCCAGGGGCATTCTACCTTTGAGATATACCCCCAGACATTTTTATTTTGAAACAGGGTCTTACTAAGCTTCAGAGGGCCTTGCTAAGTTGCTGAAGCTGGCCTCAAGCCTGCAATCCTCCTGTCTCAGCCTCCCGAGTACTGGGATTACAGGCGTGTGCCACCACACCTGGCTTCTAGTGGACTTTTAATGGAGCTTTAGAGAGCGTTCTCAGGGCAACCAAGTCTTGTCACAGAGGTAAAGATGGTGAGGTGACTTCTTGGGCATGTTAGAATAGACTGAGGACTCCTTTGCCAGTTGGCTAAATTTCGATGACACATTTTCAAAATATAATCCAGTGAACCTCAGTTACTATCTTAAAGAAATACAGCATGACTACCAGCACCATTAATTCTTTATACTCGTATTTGGAGGACACATATTACCATTAAAGTACTTCTGAGCTGGCACAGTGGCACATGTCTGTAATCCCAGTATTTGGGAAGCTGAGACAGGAGGATCACAAGTTTGAGGACAGCCTCAGCAATTTAGTGAGACCCTCTGCAACTTAGTGAGAACTTGCTACAAAATAAAAAAAATAAAATAGGGCTGGGGGTGTTGCTTAGAGGTAGAATGCCCCTGGGTTCAATCCCCAGTACCACCAAAAACAAAAACAAAAACAAAAAACATACTGCTAAGATATGGAAGGTGCAACCTGTATGTATGGAAGCTGCCTGTATAGGTTTCTCCTCAGAATCTACTTTTATAAGTTTCTTCAACAACAACAACAAAAAAATCCTAATTTTTGTTCCATGTCACTCTGGCGGTTTCTCCTTTTGACTTCCTTTATTCTGTTTATTCTTCCTTTATTCTCTTGCACTAAACATGCGTTTTTCCATCCTACATTACGTTTCTATCAAGGATGGGCTGCAGATTTGGGGGTGGTCTCACAAGATGAGACTTGTGACATTGTAGCTGTTTTAGTTTGGGCAGGTGCACTCTACCATCACACAACCAAGACACCTACCCAGCCAGACCTTGTACTTGAATCCGTCACGGAGCAGTGCGCAACTCCACTTCCTCTAGTCATGGAACTTCTTGGTTTCTTTATCTGCAAGCAGGAAGTTGTTAAAATTAGGTGTTAAATTGTTAAAATGAAGTGGTAATGTGTAGCAAGTGCCTGGAATACAGTCGGCACTCAATAAATTGTATCCTTGGCTGTAATTACCACTGTATGAATGCGCCACATTCCTCTCACCCGAGTTTGAAACCCTTTCCGCCATCCTTCCTCCTCTCAGAGGATCAATTAGCAAGTTCTGTTAACTCGGTCTCAAAAATGTCCTCATCATTGTCCTCTTCTTCCCATTTCTACAGCACCTTCCTGGTTCATTTTCCTTCCTTCCTTCCTTCCTTCCTTCCTTCCTTTCTTCCTTCCTTCCTTCCTTCCTTCCATCCATCCTTCTTTCCTTTCTTTTTCTACTGGGGATGGAACCCAGGGGCATTCTGCCTCAGAACCACACCATAACCCTTCTTATTTTTTATTTTGAAACAGGGTCTCACTAAGTGGCTGAGGCTGGCCTCAAACCTGCAATCCTCCGGTCTCAGCCTCTCAAGCTCCGGGATTACAGGCACATGCCACCATGCCCAGCTCCTGATTTATTTTTTTCTAAGTTCATTTTCCCTTCTCAAATGATTCGGGGAACCAGATAACTGGTGTCCATTGGGTTCGGCAACCAGATAGCTTCCTGAAACACTCCTCTCTGCTCCCTGTTGAAAACACACAACTTTCCACGCTGCCTCCTCAGTGTCCACCAAACAAAGAGAAAACTACTCAGCGTATACCCAGCCAGACCTTTCTAGCATCACTTCCACCGTGTCCAGAACTGCTGTCCAGTTCACTGACCATGTCCCCAGGTCCAATCTGTCCTTTAGACCCTCCTCAAAGTCCACTTCCACTCAGTCTACTGAGTCTTCTACTCAGGTTATCCCCCGCACCTCTTATAAGATGTCTAGGGTGTGGTATAAATTATTTTGCATTGAAATATATTTGGGTGACCCTATAGAGTAATGGCTAAAAACGTCAGAATGTAATCCCAGTACTTGGGAGGCTGAGACAGGAGGGTCACAGGTTCACAGCCAGCCTCAGCTACTTAGTGAGGCCCTCTGCAACTTAGTGAGACCCTATTTCAAAATAAAGAATAAAAAATAGGGCTGGGGGTGTGGCTCAGAGGTAGAATGCCCCTAGGTTCAATCCCTAGTACCACAAAAAAAAGAGAATTTTTTTTTTACCGTGGTTGTGGTGATTAAATTAGCAACACCTTGAATAGAATACTTAATGATAGGAGGCACTCAATAAATGCTAGCGATTTTTAGTATTAATGTTGCATACATTTCTTTTTTATTTTATTATTATTATTATTATTTTTTTGCAGTACCGGCGATTGAACCCAGGGGCATTCTACCTCCGAGCTCCACCCCCAGCCCTATTTTTTATTCTTTATTTTGAAACAGGGTCTCACTAAGTAGCTGAAGCTGGCCGGGAACCCGGATCCTCTGGTCTCAGCCTCCCAAGTACTGGGATTACAAGCATGTGCCACCACGCCTGGCTGCTAAAATGTTCCTAGGTGACAACGGTCTTCTGGTCTGGATAGTACCTTTTCCAATCCTTCACTTGGGGAGATTTTACTAGCTTGGCTCGCAGTCTGATTTCTTACGGGCTCTGAGTTGAGTTCTATTCACACATTGGGCCCTAAGGCCCTGCTAACCCACACTGTCTGCAATTGAGACAGGACTCCAGTATATAGTTTTGTGCTCAACTTTTGATTGGTGTCATTTAAAAACAGCTTATAAGTCAGCGTATATATGTGAATCAAGTAATTGTTATTAAGTAATATGACATGGTAATTACAATTAATCCCCAGTGCATTAAACCCTCATACCAGTAAGTACCAGAATAGCTTGTTAAGAACTGCTCTAAAATGCTTTCATAAGAGCCCCTTCTCTTGATAAACTTTTGCAAAATGATGGATGAAAAGGGTAACATTCATTTGAGGATCTCAAAGTCCCTGGTGAGGTCGCTCGCTGTCCATCTTGCAGACGGGCCACACTGAGGTTTGCAGTGATCTAATGAATTTCCACCATCCAGGAAGAGGGCTGACTATACAGCCGGATACTTTACATTGCAAAGTACGCTGGGCCTTTGCTCAGTGATTGTCCTGCTATTTTACCGTGTGGGCTTTGTGCGTTTGCCTGCACAGATGTCCCCACCTCCCTGTCTGACCAAAATGCTGCAGGCAAATCTGTGATCCACCTGGAGCCGGAGGACTGGGCACCAGCGCGGGGCTTTATCTTGGTTTCCCTTCTGATTCTTTTTTATTTACTTATTTATTTCATCCTTTCCAATCTGAGTCATCTTATTGGAGTTTGTGTCCTTCTATGACCTTAAGTGTGTTCTCGAGCTAGACAGGTGGAACACACATCCCCACTTTCACACAAGTCACAGGCTTCTGTTAGATTTGAGGTGGAAGGGACAGTTGGAACGCCAGGCCTTTGGAGGGAGCTGTTCCGGTTTGAATTCCAGCTTTGACGCTTCGTAACTGTGGCCTTTGGACAAGTTATTTAGCCTTTCTGAGTTTCCCCTCTGTAAAATGGAAATAATAACCCGGAACTCACAGAGATGTCTTGGGGAAGAAATGAAATAACTCATGTAAATTACTTGGTGCATAGTAGGCATTCAATAAACGTCAGCTCACGTCCTCCTCCAGTTAATAATGCTTATTAGACTATATTAAAAACTAGAACCAGACTGTGATAATGCATTCCTTTATTAAGTATTTAAGCCAAATAACTAATTTCCCCTAGGGGGACGAGAAATGTGGAATTAGTTTCATTCGGAGAACTTATTTATTAATCTCTTTTTCTTCGGCCTTATTTGGTTTCACAGTCCATAATTTAGTTCTCATGCCACAAAAATGACACAACTAGGTGCTCATTTTAAGTCTGGGACGATAGAGTTGTTTTTTTAAAAAAAATCTGTTATTACGTCTTCCATCTTTTGGAGGTCATTGTTAATTATATTAACAGCTTGACTTTTCTAAACTCCTTGGAGCTGAAAAACTTTTGCTCTCCAGTTTCCCTGAGGTCGAGGGATTGAAAAGAACCAGGTTTTTATATGCAGGACTGCAGTCACTGAAGACAGCCAGGGGCGGGGCGCAGAGAGCCACAGCGCCCTGCTCTTCCGTGTTCATTTCTCAGTTTTGCATGGAAGCCGAGTCTGGCTCGCCCCAAGTACGCAGCCCTGGAGGGCAGGCCCGCGTGGTGGAGCCGCGGACCGCGCTGGAGCCTGCGCCGGCCCCTTTAAGGACCGGATCCCGCCGCTCGCCGCCCCCGCCCGCCTCCGAGCTCTGATTGACAGGGCGCCGGAGCCGGGGAGGCGGGGCGGCAAGGGGGCGTGGCTATGCGGCGCAGCCGGCCAATCCGAGCTCGGGGCGTGGCTCCGGGCCCCGCCCCGGCCCTGCCCTCCTCCTCCTCCCTCCTCCCCGTCCTCCTCCTCGTCTCCGCGCAGGCCGTGGCTTTCTGTCTATGTTTCTGGAGTCCTGAGCTAAACAAAAGCAGGCGCTGCGGGCCGGAGAGTTTGGGAGGCGCGGGGAGAGCCGAGCTGCGCTGCCGGCGGGGGGATCGGCGTCCGCGGCGGCCACCCCCAGCTCACTCGGGCCGGAGTGGGGGCGGGGCGGGGGGGAAAGTTTGCACGCGACCCCTGCCTGCTCTCCCTCCTCCGACCCGTGCATATTTGCAGAAGGATTAAGCCGCAGATTTAAGCGCCGGGAGCCGGTTTCTGCCTCGCAGAGGAGGTCGGACTGAAAACCCACCGCCAGCTCCGCTTCTGCCCGCCGAGTGGGAAGGTGCGGATTTTCCTGGCTTTTTGGAGTCGACAGCCTCCCCGCCAGCCTTCGCCCACCCTCGCCCCGCACCCCCACGCCCCCTCCCCTCCCCGCCCCCATCCTCCCGGCGTCCTCCGAAGAGGCAAGGGGGTTTTTCTTTGGGTCTTCTTCCCCCGTCCCTGCTCATCCCGAGGAGGATCTGAGGACAGCTCCAAGGATAAAGAGCCGCGGTGCTCCCGGGGCCGAGCGAGGAGCCGAGGACCAGCCGGGCTGCGGAGCCTTCGGAGATGGACGAGCAGCCCAGGCTGATGCATTCCCACGCCGGGGTCGGGATGGCGGGGCACCCCGGCCTGTCCCAGCACTTGCCGGACGGGGCCGGAGGGACCGAGGGGGAGGGCGGGAGGAAGCAGGACATCGGAGACATCTTACAGCAAATCATGACTATCACCGACCAGAGTCTGGACGAGGCGCAGGCCAGGTGAGGTGGACGCTTCGCTCTCCCTTTCTTGTTTTTTTTTTTTTTTGTTTTGTTTTGTTTTGTTTTGTTTTTCTCCTTCTCGCAGGGGGAGACAATGGGAACCGAGTCACCACGGCGGCGCTTTCCTTTAAAAATGTTATTTCTTTTTCCCATTTTGACAAGCAACTCCATGGCGGAGGAGTAAAACGTGAGGAAGCGTTGTTATCGAAAGTGTAGTCGCCCATGCCGAGCTGTGGCCGTGCACATATTGTGCGTGTGTATAGAGGTATTCATAGACAGCCACACACACACACACACACACACACACACACACACACACGCAGGCACGCCGAAAATACTGCCAACTGACCCGAAAGCGGCCCCTGGGCACTTTTTTACTGCTTTAAAACAAGTCTAAAGGCAGAATCGTCAAGTTCTGAACTGCATCCCTGCCTTCTGGTGGAAGGACTTTGGAACATGACAAAATAAAATGTCCCAAGACCACTTTATTTACAAATTAAGCGGACTCCTTAGCTAATTCAGAGAGTTGGATTTTCTTTCTTAACTTACTCTTCCCAAATTAATTTTTATCTTTTCTCCTTTCTCACTAACCGCCCCCCCCCCACCACACACACTCAATCCAAAACAAACCAGAAAAATCAGGGTATTTCTTTGTCAGTAATTGCCAGCTTTCCAGAAAATATTTTACATTCACATAGTTTTGTTTTTAGAAAAAGCTAATGGAAAGAAAGAAAAGATCATTTTGCTTGTAGGTGTATTTGCTAGTTTTTTTTTTCCCCGAGACTCAGATTTTTAGTTTAACTTTATTGCCTCTTAATTTGAGTAGGTTTACTGACCCTCCCTGACTCCATCAGCTATATGGTCCTTTAAGAAAAGGGTGGGGGACAAAAATCAGACATGCTTCCCCCACACACACATACTTTTTTCAGGAACACTAAGGATGTAACTAAGTAGAAATGAAAGCACTGTGGATTTAATGCATCTCAATACTATAGGACACGAAGGTCTCCATTAAAGAAACATAATACACACACCCTTGCTGCTTAACCCATTGCCAGGTGTTACAGTTCTGTTTTAGGATTTCACATCAAATATTCTTTCAAAATAAAACGCAGATGAAGTGGCAGCCCACTCTCGGTGCGCCCCAGGCCAAACTCAAAGGAAGAATTTAAAAATTCTTATGCTCACATATGTCTGCACAATTACCCAGCTTTGTGAAATCGCCAAAGTTTATTTTTATTTTTTATTTTGCTTTGAAAAAACCCTTTAAGCCTATGTACAAAATGACTAGACCTCAAGTGACTTAGTTATGTGGAGAAGACAGGATACCTAATTGTGTCTCTGGGAAATAGGAATTTGAGCTGAGAAAACCAAGCAGCCGAAAGCTCGGGTGCTGTGAATCACACACTATTGTAGGTGAAGGCACATGCAACACGTAAACTCAAGTGCTGCGGCTCACGGGGGCCTGCAAACTTGGGAATGTGAAGAGACTTGAACTGCTCCCATTTTTTAATAGGGAAAAGGTTTTTTAAAATTAATGGGTGCTCTTTCTGAATTTTATTATGTAAAGAAGAGTTAATAGTTGTGGGAAATGGAAGACTTCCCACTGGCGATTCTCTTTTGAATTGGAACTGATTTCTCCATTACATTGTTCCAGAAAAATACACTGAGACACACCAGTAAGCTGGTTTGATAGCCAGTTGGTGGAGGGGAAGGGCCAGTAAGGACAGATACTTGACACTTTTCTGATCTTTAGTCCCTCTCTGTTTTGTGAAACTGAGACAAACATTTCTCAGCGGGCTCCCTCTTTAATGGCCTAGATGCTGTGAGAGATCAGATATAATTTGGGGACGAGAACCTTTTCAGCTTTCTCCCTATAATCCCATTTGTGTTCTATGGAAATGCGATATTTCTATATAGCTGTGTGGGAATTTTTGTTTGTACTTGGGCCTGTGCATAAGAATATAATTAGTGGAAACTACTTTTAAAGACCCAGGAAAGATACTTAACATAGTAAAGTCTTTTCCATCTTTTTTTTTTTTTTTTTTTTTTTTTTTTTCCCC
>PVJS01012440.1:0-43860 GCA_004027185.1 Glis glis
CGATCCTCCTGACTCAGCCTCCCAAGGACTGGGATTACAAGTGTGCACCACCACGTCTGGCTTTCTATTTTTGGAGAAATTAAAATCTCATTTTTCTAAGCTTTAAAAGAAAGCTAAACTTTTTTTTCTTTTTGCGGTACTGGGGATTGAACTCAGGGGCGTTCTACCTCCGCACTATACCCCCGGCCCTATTTTTTATACTTTATTTTGAAACCAGATCTCACGAAGTTGCAGAGGGCCTCATTAAGTAGAGAGAGAGAGCTGAGGCTGGCCATTAACCCGGATCCTCCAATCTCCGCCTCCCAAAGTACTGGGATTACAAGCCTGTGTGCGCCACCACACCCGGCTTAAAGCTAAACTTTTTAAATGGCCATTAATGGGTTTATCAGATTTGCCTGAGTTTCCCAAGTAATCCTTTGATTGCTTTTATGGTAACTGAATAAAATCTAAAATGAAGTATCATGGAGATAGCATTTCATAACAGCTTGGATAGTGTAAAGCCTAGTAATTCTTAAAAGAGAAAAAAATAAATCCAAGATTGTAATTAAGTTATTATTATCATTATTATTATTATTATTATTATTATTATTGGTGGGGTTGTTGTTGGTAGTGGTGGTACTGGGGATTGAACTCAGGGGCATGCTACCTCCAAGCTACATCCCCAGACCTTTTTATTTTTTTTTTATTTTGAAACAGATTCTTGCTAGGTTGCTGAGAGTCTTGCTACATTGCCAACGCTGTCCTTGAACCTGTGATCCTCCTGTTTCAAGCCTCTCAAGTACTGGGATTACAGGTGTGCACCACCAGACACGGCTATTAAAAATTATTTTAAATGTCAATATTTTGTGGTTCTGGGGATTGAACCCAGGTCCTCAAGTGTGCTAGGCAAACTCTGTATTACTGAGCTACATGTTCAGCCCTGAAGTGTTAAGTTCTTGAATAGAAAGCATTCCTTCTCTTCTTTAATGAGTTTTATTGATAAGACTCTGGATTTGCTTTCCTCACTTACCTGCCTTTATTATAGTTTTATGACAGACTTATTAGACCTCTTGTCTCCCAGAATGTTTTTATTATTAGTATGGGTAAAGGAAGAGACAGAGAGCTAATGAATAAGGACATAGAAGCGAAGGTTTAAGGCTTAAATAAAAATAAATTTTGCTTTTATTGTATTTGTGTTGTCATTTTTATAACCCAAACATTCTGACTTCAGTTAATAATTCATGTTAAGTATTCGGTAGAAACATTGATGTGGATGAATTACTCTTTCACAATTGCCATGTGGGAATATTCATTTTTAAAGAATATGCTTCTGTAACTCCTCATTCATTTATTTACTTATTTTTGATTTGTTCTCCAAATGTTTCTGAATAATTGATCCTTTTCCTCTCTAATTTACATGATTTTCTTTAATTCCTGTTAAAGGCAGGACCATATATGGTGCAGGTAGTTTCTTAAAGCAGCATTTCTCAGCTTTAACACAAACAGACCACCTGAGGATCTCGTTAAAGGCAGGTTCTGGGGACAGGGCTGGGAGGCTGCATTCCTATCTACTATGCTCCCAAGATTCCAGTGTTGCCAGTCCTTCTGAGCATGCCTAATTGGGTAGCAAAGATCTAAAAGACCATGTATGTGGGAGTAATGTGGTCCCTTCAAACATAGACGGTTTTCAAATATCTGTGACCCCCAGGCTTCAAGAATTCAGTGGGAGACCTTGCATTACTGGCTGCTGCTAATAAGTACATATAAATAGTACTAGATTTATTGCTTTTTGTAGATTTTAAAAATGTTTCATATTTGAAATATTTCATATTTGTAGGCCACTGTTTAGAACTCATTCCAGAACTCTACTTTTATTCATTAATGTGTATAATTTTATATAGTATATAAACTGTTCTTTTCCTAGTGTCTTTAGAGAAAAAATATTGTACTTGGTACCTGCTAGACTTCGGTTTGCAACATGTGGAGAGACAAATATCTTCTGTTTATAGTATTAATCATTAGGATCTTAATGTATATACTATTCTATGGTTATATAAACAGAACCACAGAATATCATCTACACAAGTTAATAACTTACTTCATTGTAATGTTTGTTCCTGTGTAATTAGATATTAGCAATGAAAGAAGATTAATGCTTTTCTTTCTTTTTTAAAAAATAGCTCAATCACTGAAAGAATTTGCAAGGCTGCTCATTGCAGTAGAAGAAGAGAGGCGAAGACTGGTAAGTCTATTCCCTATTTCTTAATAATATTGCTTTGTTCAAGCATATTAAAAGAATAGATCTCATGAATTAGACAGCCATATGATAACTTATGATTTGATATGTGTGCAGTGCTACATGGGTGTGTGAAAAGCTTTGTGAGTGTAATGATCAGATATTGCTAATAAAATATGCCATTTGTTCTACTTATTTCATGTGTGCAGCAGGTGTAAGTTATAATAAAGATATAGCTCCACCCCCAGCCCTATTTTTTATTCTTTATTTTGAAACAGGGCCTCACTAAGTTGTGGAGGGCCTCACTAAATAGCTGAGGCTTGCTACGAACCCAGATCCTTCTGTCTCTGCCTCCCAAGTACTGAAATTATAAGCATGCGCCACCACGCCCAGCTAAAGATATATTTTGAGCATTAAAGATAATTCATAGAAGGAGCAACTAACTTTGTTGAGGCGTTAGCAAGAGACTTTCTCGAAAAGGTGACATTTGAGTTGGGACATGAAGGTGGAGAGGATATCGCTAGCTGAGAAGGATGAGGAGAGCTTTCTAGGTGATAAATTAACTTTTGTGAAGTATCAACACAACAATTGGTAGTATATTTATCTACTCAAAATGTAATTTCGGACCCATTGTCTTCAAATGTTTGTTATGGTCCCTCTCTATGCCCCAGTGTTCTCATTGGTAATGTGGGAAAGATAGTAGTGTGTTCTCCATAGGATTGTTGTGACACATCTATTGCAGCACCTGACACATAGTAAATATGTGCTGATGGCACTGATCATCATTCACAGTGAGGGATACAGGCTTGCTTAAAACATCATCTTTGATGGTATTGGCCTCCCCATCCAGTTGGGGGATTATATGCATGCATAAATAGAATACTCAAATGTGGACTAAATGCCCTAGGAATGTGACACAGTTTGATGCCATTTTGCTAAATGGATAGGTGAAAGCAATTTGAGGAGAGTGGCCTTAGGTTAGCCTTGACTCACAGGTGGCATTGCCTCTGCTGTGGCAGGATCACACTATGGGCATGATAGTCATACAAATGAGCTTGGACAGGGGCCTCGGGGTGGGAGAAAGTACTATATATATCATGGAATAAGTCATATGGTTCCTAGAAGGGTTTCATAGAAGGTTTATTGGTAGTTGTGGCCATAGGCAGGGTTTAAGGGCTGGGCCAAGAAATTTTAGTGTCTGTTATAGGCAATGGGGAAATTGCCAGAAGTTTTTTGAAGAGAAGAATGGCAAGATCGAGATGGAATTCAGGAGAGAATTTCCAGAAGTTTTTGAAGAGAAGAATGACAAGATCAATGTGGCATTGAGGAAATAGATAAAGTAGGGAAGAAATGTCATGGAGTATGGTGGTGGTAGAGGGGTAATCGTAGTTTCATGGGTCTATTCCCAGTACCAAAGAGAACCATACAGTGTGACCTATACTAGATGCAGGTAAGCTTTTATTGGTGACTCACATTTGGCAGATGAGAGAAAGCTTTTCTGTGGAGGTGGCTCCCAGCTCTGTGAGCTCCACAGTGGAGTGCAGCTTCCACAGGAAGATGGGGAGTATGCGCCCTTGTGGCCCAGAAGAGGAGCTGATGCCAGAAATGGGAAAGAGCAGTTAGAGAGATATGAAAACTAAGTGGGAAGTGAATGAAGCCGAGGAAACGTAGAGTTCTGATGGATGAGGCCATGATGCAGATCCTGGGCAAATAGTTCAGAACAATAAACCAAACAGCATAGGTCACTATTAAAAAATATGTTAAAGAATATCTGAGCCGGGCGTGGTGGCCCACGCTTGTAATACTTTGGGAGGCGGAGACCGGAGGATCCGGGTTCGCGGCCAACCTCAGCGCGCATGCCCGCTCGCGTGATCTCTCTGTCTCTCTCTCTCTCTCTCTCTCTTTCTACCCTCCGCAACTTCGTGAGACCCGGTTTCAAAAATAAAGCATAAAATAGGGCCGGGGGTGTAGCGCGGAGGTAGAACGCCCCTGCGTTCAATCCCCGGTACCGCAAAAAAAAAAAAAAATTAAGAATATCTGAAAGTGTGTTGTAGCTTGTGGGAGGAAAGCAAGTCACGGGAATGTTCTCATAGCACCAAGGAGACCTCTACCTCCGAGGCAGGAGAAGAGGAAGAGAGGGTTGGTGAAAATGTAGTAGAAATTTGGAACAGTAAATTGGTGGATTGGATAAGTAGAGAATAGCATGAGGAAGGAGTGGTTATGTACTGTGACAGGAGTTTGTAGAAACAATTTAGCACAAACAGAGGCAATTTTTTTTTTTAAGAGAGAAGAGTGAAGGGATTATGGTCAATGATCCAGGTTGATATCCATAAGTGTGTCAAAGAGAGTCCAGTTAGCATGTTATCTTGGATTTTTCTAATAATACCCAGTACTGGGCTGTGTGAGCAGTAAGGCCAATTGGGAGGTCAGATTCAAGTTCATGATGAGCACAGAAGACGTGGTACTGGATTAAAGGGACATGTATTTGTGTAATATGAAAATTGGGCTTGACTGATGAGAGCAATAATTGAGGCAGAAGGGTACTGATAGCCTTAGAAAGCAAAGAGGGCAAGCATGCCTACTTATTTATGTGGAGGGTTCATGGGGAACAAAGAGAAAGAGAGAGAAGCCAGGGAAGCTGGGCTCGTGAGTGGGAGTTGAAATGTACAGGATATGGTTGAGGGGCTGGTCCAGCTAGTGATGAGGTTAAGAGGTGGCTGGGCTTGGAGACAGGCCTTAGGAATGGAGAAGGCTCAGCTCAGAAAGCAGGCTCTTGAAGTCATCCAGTAAGATGACAGGGTAAAGGACAGGGACTAAAGAGGAAATGGCTGAGGAATATGGTAGAATGTTTTATATGACATGGAAATGAAGGTTGTACCAGGTCGTAGTATTTCAAAGATACTCGCTTCTGCCTTTAACCATGTTTCTGATGTTGGGGCAAGGAAGAAATTCCATTTCATGAGTGAAGTCATACTGTGGGTTTTGATTGCTTTACCTGTTGTTTCAAAGGGTTTGAAATAAAGAAGTGCAAAAAAGAATGAAAAAAAATCTCTATAGATAAAAGCACAACAGAATGTATTTCCACAAAGATTATGCAAGGCAGTCATTACACACACAAATCTAAATATTGGAGTGATAACACCTCTAGTCATTTGGTGCTATTATAGCTGAATAACAGTGTAACTGGTAACAGATTGTTTACAAAGCTGTGGCAAATAATGTGTATTTTAAAAAGTAGTGTTTTATTTGGAAAGTAGAATATTTTAAGTATAGTGGGAAAATGTAACGGTACTCAAATGTTAATCATAAATAAAGCCATTTTATCATTGTCTTTTTCATTGATAAATCATGAGTATTAATTGGGTTTGACCAAAGTTTTAAGTATATCAGAACAGTAAACAGAAAATTAAATCTCATCAAGATGAAAGAGGGTACTTAGCACTTAACAGTTTAAATAAATTCTCTTTTGTTACCAATGATTTATACGTAGTAAGATGAATAAATATGTCACCTTAGTATCTTAATGACTGTTTGCAGGAAAAGAGCCCAAGAAACATTGATTTTAGAAATAGAATCTCTTCTTGGTTCTTTTTAACTTTCTTACTAATTTTTCTTTTTTCAAGTTCCCGTTAAAGTCAGCTGAAAATGCATAGTTCTAATACAACAACAAAAGCAATCAGAGAAGTAGTGGAAGATACATTTCAGAAAGTTTTATCCTGTCTCATACTTTTCATTAGAAAAATCATCTTCCATGATACAACATCTTCTAAGATGTTGACTGATACCTGCCATCTCATGGTTACACTGAGAACAGCTTTTTTTTTGTACTGAGGATTTGACACAAGGCCTCTCACATACTAGGCAAGCTCTCTGCCCTGAGCTACATTCCCAGCTCTTTTCATTTTATTTTGAGATAGGGTTTCACTAAATTGCCCAGGATGACCTTAAACTTGCATCCTCCTGCCTCAGTCTCCTGAGTTGCTGGGATTACAGGCATGCTCCAAGCCTGGCTGAGAACCGTTTTTAATGACATTCATATAAGAAATAACTTATTAGCCCTTTATATTGGCCTTAATAAAATAATTATTAGTATTAGGTGGTCACATCTCTTCAGCGTCCATTCTGCGACAGGAACTGTTCCCTTTCCTTTAGATCACAGCTAATTTGACTGTGTAAATGCTACTGTTTTATCTAGGCTGTTCAAAATTAATTTGAACCAACACTAACATAACAAGAGAACTCCACAGGGAAATATAAAATGCTCAGTTGTGGCCTTCTGGAAGAAATCTTGGCAGACTTTTCATTTGGATCTAAATAGTAAAATTGAGTCTTTTGGATCAAGGTCTTAATCCCTAGAACCGGACGTACTCTGCCACCCACCCCTCCCTTCTGACTCTTGCTCCCTGTTCTCCAGTCGCAGGACTTTCATTTTGTTTTTTCTTTGTGTCCCTGCAAGCTTCTTTTGAACTTGGAATTTTGCATTTTTATTTCCTCTGTCTTGAACATCCTCATCCATATCCTGTCCTGGTTGACTCCATCTTACTGTTCAAGCTTCATCCCACACAGCTCCCCTGGAGCCCCGCTCTTTCCACACAGCCTGTTGTCCTTATATATTGTGACAGAAATACCTGCTCTCATGCAACTCGAATTCTACTGGGGAAAAACAGGCATAAAACAAAGTGGTGGTGATAAGGACATAGAAAATCAGCGCAGTTGATGGGTGATGTTGTCACTGAGATGAAGGAGGAGATGGGGAGGGAAGAGTTAAATTTTGGGTTTATTTATGTTCCTAATGGTTATTGAAGTAGGCTTCTTTAGGGAGCACCTGGATATATATATCCATATATATACACACATACGTATATATGCATATATGCATGTGTGTATACGTATGTAAGCACTGGGGTTTGAGATATAAATTCAGACATTGTCAACATCTAGAGAGGTCTTGTAGCGATGGGAGTGGAAAAGATTACCCTCAGTGAGTGTGGAGATGGAAGAGAAAGGGTGGGCGGAGGAAGCCTTGAGGTACATTGAGTCCAGAGCCTGGTCAGACATGGTGGAATCAATGAAGGAGATTAGATCGGTATGAAAATCAAAAGAAAGCTGTCCAACAGCTTGTCCCAGGACCCATTCCTTCACATGCGTATAGTCGTGACGTGGGACTGTAATAACAAGCAGCTCTCCGCTTGTGGACCCAGTGGCTGCAGCATTCCTCAGGAGAGAGGGTCTGAATGAGCTCAGCTGCCTTACCCCGCTCCTCTACCCCACCCTAACTCCCCTGGGCCCTCACATTGTAGGTGCTCTCAGACCCTGACCGTGACAAATACTGTACTGTGTAATAATGTATATATGTGTATTTTTCCTTGACACCAATGAAGGAAGCTTCAACTTCAGAATGTTTTAGTTAGTGTTTGTCTTGGGAAATTTATACAGTTGAACTTAATTCTTGTATTGATTAATCAGAGACACTTCCTTTTTAACTATCATTGACCACAACATTTCATGCTCACCTTTGACCTGTGTAAGTTCCAAATTTTGCTTTAGGTTTCCCAGTATTTATATTTTATTTTATTCAGTGCTCAGATTAGTCTTCTTATCCTTAGGTAGTGAAATGGGTTTGATGTCTGGGTGTTATTTTGGAATAAAAAATTGTAGGGGGATGAAAATTTATAATCTCCATTAAAATTATAGTAATTTATGTGCATATTTAGACCTCTATTCTCCTTTCTATTGTGTGTGTGTGTGTGTGTGTGTGTGTGTGTGTGTGTTACTGGGGATTGAACCCAGGGGCATTCTACCTCTGAGCTACACCAACCATTTTTTTCTTTTATTTTGAAACAGGATCTCACTAAGTTGCTGAGGGTCTTGCTAAGTTGCTGAGGCTGGCCGTGAACCTGCGACCCTCCTATCTCAGCCTCCCAACTACTGGGATTATAGGTGAATGCCACCACTCCTGGCTCTCTATTCTCCTTTCTCTCTTTTTTCTTAAAGTATAAGGAGTCCTACATAAAGGTTAATGGTAAAATCAGAATAGTTTTAAATGCTTATTACAGAAAGGAAAATATGTATCAGAAACATAGTTCATTTAGCTATTGATATAAGGCTGGGATGTCTTATGTGAACTTGAAGAGTTTAAGGCATCCACCTGTGGTGCCCAATTAGCTACATGTAACTCTCTATCACCTGAAATGTGTTATTACGCACCCCATATTGTATTTCTCTTGGCAGCACTGCTACAGATAGTAAGAGTTGCACTTCCAAGGTGCCAGGCACTGCTGTAAATAATGAATCCATACAGTGACCCTGAGTTTGTTTTTGTGTAGTAGTAATACAAGTTGAGCATCTCTAATCCAAAACACTAAAACCCAAAATGTTCTGAAGTCTTAAACTTTTTGAGTGCTAACATGTAATTCATGATGTAACAAACTAAGGCTCCACTAGAAATGTGTTAATAACAATAGCTAACATATATTGTTAATATAGCATGTGAGACGCACTCATAAGTGCATTGAATGTATTACTTCAATATCTTATAAAAATTAGGAAAGAACACAGGCATTGGAAGTTTCGAAGTTATCTAAGGTTAATTTTCAAGTATGTCATTGTATTTAAACAGACATATATTTTAACAACTTCATCAATCTATTGACAGTCCTCACATCAAAATTTTAACATGTAAAACCAAAAAATATTCAATCAATCTTATAAGCCTATTTAGTATTCCTCCTGTTTTTGATTCCAAGAATTCATGAAATAGAATATTATAAATGTTGAGAATATTACATTTCCCCATTTTTCTTGATGAAAGATTTTTTCCTTATTTAGTCTTTTTCCATAAAATTTTGCTTTATAGATATGCCATTGGTAGGTGATGCGGATTAATCTCTAGATTTTTGGCATTGGTGCTTTTATACACTTAGGTCCAATTATCTGTGAAGTAATCCAGTTTCTTTTACTGTCACAGATGAATGAGGCACAATATGCCAACATTCCACATGCATGAATATGAACACTTCTGGTATGTTTTTTGTTAACTTTATTAAAAACAAACTAGGTATGCTGGCTTTCATACCAGCAATTTTGTACAATGATTTCACTTGAAATTTATTAAGACTAAATATCTCAATGTTCTGAGTGTAGAAAGTTTGACTTTTTCCTTTACTGAGTTGTGTGGGCTTTCCATCCCTTGATTTCCCGTTACCTGGTGAAATATCAAGGTTGGACAGGGAGGTGGGAGATCACACACAGACCATCACAGCCATCGGAATTGTGGATTTTATTTTTTATTGCTAATAATTGTAGTGCTCCTTCATATTTTTAAAAGTGTGCACAGTGCTTTAATGTGCATTTTTATTGTGTCCTGACAACAATCTGTCTCGGGTCCTGCCCGAGAGTGGCACGAACTGACAGGGAAGTAAGCGTCGCGGCCTGAACAAACAACACCACGGGCCGGGAGACAAGTCAAGCAAGATCTCGTTTATTAGAAAGCCAATAGCACTTTTAAAGTAAAGGCCATAAAGGAAACTCCCGGGCAGTAGGGTGTGGCCCAATGGCATGCGACGGTCTGGTCATTACGCCCCCCTGTAACCTATCATAGGCGGAGGCACCTGTTGTCTGTGAGCAGGAAGGAGGTAACTACCTATCATAGCCCTCCTGAGGTTAGGTGGGGCTATCCGCGGGACCTCCCTCTGAGGGGTCCACCAGCGCCATCTTTGCCATTGATATGCTGAGTCACTGCCACGTGGAAGAGGCCCGGTACTCTAGAGCAGGCTTCTGCTAGTCCACCAGGACCTTTCATGGCACCGGGTGGAGAGCCCAACAAATCTGAAACTGAGATCAGCCTCTAAATAAATGAGTTATTTGAGCCAAGCATGGTGGCGCATACCTGTAATCCCAGTACTTGGGAGGTTGAGACAGGAGGATCACAGATTGGAGGCCAGCCTCAGCAATTTAGCAAGGCCATCAGCAGCTTAGTGAGACTCTATTTCAAAATAATAAAATGGGGCTGGGGGTGTAGCTCAGAGGTAGAATGACCCTGGGTTCAATCCCCCAGTAACACACACACACACGCGCACACACACACACACACACACACACACACACACATATGCACACATAAACGAGTTATTCAGCATGATACAGATCAACAACAAGCTGAAGATATAGGACTCAGTTCCATGTTTTTGGGCTTCCAGCTCACTATTCTGTCATATCCCACATCTTCTTGTTCTCTCTCTCTCTCTCTCTCTTTCTCTCTCTCTCTCGTTCTCTCTCGCTCTCTCTCTCTGTCCTCTCTCTCTTTTCCTTTCAGTTTATATTTTAAGTACCTCAAGGTCAGAGACCTGATCTTTTTTTGTGTTCTTTTCTTCCTTGTATATACTAGGTTTTCTGAAAACCATTTTGTTCCAAATTTAATATAGTATTTAGTTGAGCAAACTCCTTGACAGAAAAAGATCATGGTGGTTGAGAGTTAATATAGCCTTCCATTTACCATTTCTCAGAGTTTTTGAACTAATTCATTATGGTTAAGGCTAATAGATGACTAATCTTCCTTTTAGTAGAAGTCATTAATACAGCATCAGGATTTAAATGAGAACATTGCTAGAATTCCAGGAAGTGTTTCAAAGTGTTCATATTTGGGAATTAGGTCTTTTGAGTCTATAACTGAGAAACGTGTGTGTGTGTGTGTGTGTGTGTGTGTGTGTATGTGTGGCATTCTACCTCTGAGCTATATCCCCAGCCCCCCTCCTTTACTTTTTGTTTTTTTGAAACAGAGTCTTGCTAGGTTGCTGAGAGTCTTGCTAAATTGCTGACACTGGCTTTGAACCTGCAATCATCCTGTTTTAGCCTCCCAAGTTCTGGGATTACAGTTGTGTGCCACCATGCTTAGCTAAGACTTAGAACTCTTAATGACATCTAAGAATGTCTGTCATAATTCTAAAAATATCTCCTAATAGAGTGCAGTGGTCCGACAGTGAAGCCTATCCTGGCAGCTGCCTTTAGTCATTTCACTGCTTGTTAACATGTCTACCCTAGAGTGTATGGAAGGGGACAACACAAGATAGAATAGATGCTCCACTGTGCTCCCTACTAGATAGCTCTTGCAGAGGACTTGGAGAGAAGGTTGCACTTATCTTTAGTAAAACTCAGGTTGTATGCTATGAGAAGTCATGGTTGGCAATTAACACAGAGAACTGAGTTGGTACTAATTGAAAAGTATATTTCTATTTTAGTATACCAGTTTTATTAACATTCGGTCATGATTTATTTTATAATTGATGTCATACAGCTAATATTTTATATTATATATAAAATTGCTAAATTTAAAGATTTGTAAGTGGATACTTGAAAATAGGCATCTAATCTTTATACTTTCCTGTGACCACCCCCCCAACCATTTTATGATTGACTTTGACTGTGAGGAAAGTTTTTGAGGGAAATTTTCTACCAGATAGTGCTACTGAAAAGCAATCAATTCAGAAGAGGATACTCTATGAAGTACTCCTGCATTCTTCTGATTTTTTTCTGTCAAAATATAAACTGTGTTGAAAATTTCTTTGTAAGTTTTGCTGTGTCAGCATGAGTCTTGGGTATGGTTATTGTTGCTTATGGCTGTGAATATTCTCATGAGCCACAATAGCTAGCAGCTAAGACACAGCACCGGGGTTTCCAGTCTCTGTCCTCTAGTCTCTAGCAAAATGAAGGCATTTTCCTGCCTTTGCCATTAATCCTAGGTCTGTAGCCTTTACTTTGGAAGGATTTTTTTTTTTTTTTGATGCTAGAGGTTGAACCCATGAGCATGCTACCTCTAAGGTACACTCCTAGCCCTATTTTATGTCTTTATTTTGAAACAGGGTCTCACTAAGTGTCTGAGGGCCTTGCTAAGTTGCTGAGGCTGGCCTCAAACTTGTGATCCTCCTGTCTCAGCCTCCCAAGTACTGGGATTATGGGCATATGCCATCACATCCAGCTATACTTTGGAGTCTTAAAATTGTACATGATGTTGAACTCTTCCTCCTGTTACCTTTGTCCTTTCACAGTACATTTACTTTGTGGTGTTGGCTGTCACTTTTCAGTGGTAGAGTTTGGGACACGTTAGTTTGGGCTACATCCATCAGCCATGTTTTGATGTTCTTCTTGCATACTTAGCACAAAGGTACTTTGATATTATGAAAGGCAAATTATTATGAAAGCCATGGTGCACCCATCCTGAAAATGTTCTTTAACACCTGGATGGGGAACTTAATTATAAAAGGCAGAAAACAATAAACTTAAGTAGGCATGAGGTAGACTAGGAAAATACCAGTAAAAGAGATTCTGAAGGGAAGTTGTAAAATAATGCAACAAAGCTATGGATGCTTGAAAAGTATCAGCTGGCAGACCAACCAGATATTTATGAATTAGGGATTGAGGTATTCTTCAGTGAGCAAAATGCTTTTGTCTTTGTTTCTGACTAAACCATAGAGTTATGGTGTTCATGTACTATGTAAGAAATCACAAATTTAATTTGACAACCCTCAAAAGAGAAAAGCTTTTTAAAAATTAAACTTTTGAATTTTGAATTAATTATAGGAAATAGTGACTAGAAATCCTGTGCAATCTTTATCTTATTTCTCCCAACTGGGACTATCTTATAAAAGTAAATAGCTCATTGCATTTTACTTTGTTATAATCTTAATGAAAATAACAGGTTATTTACAATCTTTTCCTTGACCTAGAGTCAGAATTCATAACTTGAAGTCTGACTCTCAGTGGATGCCACCTAACCTTGTGTTAGTTCGCGGTGTGATTTATTGGTACGTTGCTTAGGATGCTCATTTTCAGTGCAAACAGGAGGTGAACGAGGAGACACTGGGCATCTCCTTTATCTGTCGGGAGGGTGACATTGCACGGAGACCCAGGGGCAGGGCGGCCAGGCCTCTAAGGGGCTTTTTGTCTCGCTGCTCACTCGCTGTTCCGTTCACCCTCTTAGTTGGCTTCTTTCACCTGTTGAATCATAAACATTACTACTGTACCTCACAGAATCTGTTGCTGGAGAGGCTTGTCCAGTTTCCCATGATACATTTATAAAAAAGAAGAAAAAAAAAGAAATGCAGAGAAGCTTCTGCTTGGCCCAACTAAGATCACATAAAGACTCTTAGCCAATTACACAAGGCAAAAAGAACAGAGTATGACATAGACTTACCTCTGAATTCATAGTATTTGTTAGGGTTATTTTCAGGAACAAAGGAATTATTGAGAATTGGGCAGTTACTCCAGCTCTTGTCTATTATAGCATGGTAATGGCCTGAAGAAATTTCCAGTTAACTTTGTCATTTGAGCCAGACGTGGTGTTGCACACCTATAATCTCAATACTTGAGAGGCATTGCAGGTTGGAGGCCAGCCTTAGCAACTTAGCAAGAGCCTTAGCAATTTAGCAAGACTGTTTCAAAATAAAAACAAACAAACTAGGGCTTGGGGTGTAGCTCGGAGGTAGAATGACCCTGAGGTCAATCCCCAGTACCAAAACAGCCAAAGCTACCAACACTTCAACAACAAAAAACATTTGAACAGAATACTATAATAGAGAGTTGTATCTGCAAACATTGATTCAGTCAAACATTATAAATATCCTTTTTTTTTTTTCCCCAGTACTGGGGGTTAAACCCAGGGGCATTCTACCTCCGGGCTACATCCCCAGCTCTATTTTTTATTCTTTGGTTTGAAACAGGGTCTCACTAAGTTGCGGAGGGCCTCACTAAGTAGCTGAGACTGGCCGCGAACCCGGATCCTCCAGTCTCAGCCTCCCAAGTACTGGGATTACAAGCGTGTGCCACCACTTCTGGCTAGAAGTATACTTTAAAAATCAGAAATTAGATAAGGATGTGTGTGAACAATTACTGTTTAAACTCAGTATTGTTTTAGAGCGCTGGTGGTTTGTGCAGTAGAATAAAACTGAAGGCATGATAGATCTATGACAATGAAGGAAATAAAACTGTATTTTTATGTGATTTTTCAACATGGAAAATCCTTAAGAATCTACAAATTATTAGAAATGGGAGGTTAGCCAGATTGATGGATATAAATTAATTATATTACAGTACACCACCTAAAAATGTGACAAAAATAAGATACTCAATATTAACTTAGCAAAGGATATATAGTACTTTCTTATGTGAAATTAAAAAATTTTTTTAAAAAGATACTGAAGGAGAATAATTAAAGAGATAGAAAACCAATACAGGGTGTCAGTTGATAAGAATGATTTTAGTCATTCTTCCTTTTCCCCATCTATACCAAGCAAGATAATTTATTGTAATAATCTAACTAGTAGCAATCTGATTCACTTTTTCCTAATGAAGTGGTAAACCTCAGGCTGTTTCTGAGGATAGTGTATTTACTTTTTTCATTTGAGAAACGTGGTCATCCTATGAAGACCTTACCATCATCATATTCCAGACTTCTACCATGGAGCTTTCAGACATTTTCCAGTACAGAAACACTGCTGATTGAAACATGGATGCACTCTTCACTTGTGGAAGTGTATCTAGCTACCGTGGCGGTAGAAAAGTGCTCTGCATAGCAGTTACTTTACTTCTCTCTTGGCTTCCAATAGCGAAATAAAATATCCACAGCAATCTGAGGGTTTGAATTCCATGCACTTTACATTTCACTTAGAGCTTTATTTCCATTCACCACACATAATAGAATGCTGTTTACTTGATGCAAATAAAATGTGTTTTCCAGAGTCAGCATGAAACTAGAACACAATATTGGGAACGTCTTGATTCCAACTCATTGCTGACATCCAATAAAGCATTAAGCTCCTTGGAACTTTAGTTTCTTTTTCATAAATGATGAGTGTTCAGTGTTTCCCAAAGTGTAAAATGGAAACCACCAGCACTGTGTTAGGTATTAAGTTTGATATGAGGGAACATTTAACATTTTAGTATTGCCATTTTTATTTCAATGCATATCAGATAAAGAACAACTCTAGATTTAATGGTAATCATTGCTTTGCAGAAGTTTATAACAAGAAGTGAATAAATTTATAAGGAAAATGTAGGACATGGATATGGCCCAGAACATGGCAGTGATAGTGTGAATGACTAGAAGTTGGGAATCCATGGAGTAGGCGACATATATGTTTTAAATGTCTTTGATTTTGATTCTGTGATTACATACTTCTGTAACTTGGCTGGATATTGCTCATAGCTAGCTCCAGCATATCATTTATGAGGATTATATTCAAAAGACACTCTCAGAAGCTATGTAATTTGTCTTCCACTTCTTATGAACCAGGCACCATATCTTGACCACATTGGTGATAAGTTAAGCCAGGTTATCTTTATTTTTTATGCAGAAAGACATAAGCTGTCAACTCTAGGATTTGGGAAACTGTAATAAAGCACACGGAGAACCAGTATGCATAGCATGGTTTTATTTTTATTTACAAAACAAAGCTTGTGGGATTTTCTACATTGAAATAGTTGGAAAAGATAGCAAATAATTTGCTCACCAAATATTTGTTACTATCTTTCTCCTCCAGGAGCTAAGAATACAGCTGTGACATAAAGAGTCTTTGTCTCTAGTTAGCAGAGAGAGATATTACAAATGAGAGTCGGAATAGATCAGCAGATGGTGATAAGTGCTCTGGGGAAAGGAAGATAAGGGAGGATAGGTGGCAGAGGGGGTACTGGTGTGTTTAAGGTAGGGAAGGAGAGAAGACCTCATTGAGATGGTGTCATTTAAACAGAAATCTGACAAAAGAGAGCAGTCAGTCCTGCAGATCTCTGGTGGGTGTGCTTTTCAGTTTGCTCAAATAGCTCAACAGCCAGTGCAAAGGGCCTGAGGCTAGAGAGAGCTTCAGTATTAGAGGACTAGCCAGGAGAGTGATGCGGCTCAAGTACAGAGGCAAGTGGGAAGGTGCAGAGACAAAGTGTGGCAGATGAGAGGGACAGAAGGGTATGAAGAGTCTGTAGGACCATTTAGGCCTCGTAAGGAATACTTCTTTTGCTCTGTAGAGGGATCTTTCAAAAGAAGAGAGACATGAACTGATTTAGAAATTTAAATGACATTACACAATAGTCAGGGCAATCCTTTAAATTTCTAAATTTCTTTAAATCCTCTAAATTTCTAATTTAGAAATAAATAAATAAATAATAAATATAAACATAAACAAATAAATATTTATAATAATCATAATAAATAAATGAATGAATAAATAAACAAATGGTTGCTGCTATGAACATGGTATAAAATATGTCTTTGAGTCCTTATTTTCAGATATTTTATTGCCAGATCCTATTGTAATTCTGTGTTTAATTTTTTTTTTTTTTTGCGGTACCAGAGATTGAACCCGGGGCATTCTACCTCCAAGTTAACACGCCCCAGCCCTATTTTTACTCTTTATTTTGAAGCAGGATCTCACTAAGTTGCGGAGGGGCTCTCGAACCTGCGATCCTCCTGTCTCAGCCTCTCAAGTACTGGGATTACAAGCATGCACCACCACACCCGGCTTGTGTTTAATTTTTTGAGGGGCTGCCATACTGTTTTCCACAGAGGCCAAGCCATTTCACATTTCCACCAACAGAGCATGAGGGCTCCAATTTCTCCACATCCTTGCTAACACTTGTTTTCTGTTTTTCTAAAAGAAGCCACCCTAATGGATGTGACAACTTTAGGAGTTTAATTTTGCTTTAGACATGTTTGGGATGGGTGGAGATGTATATACATTTATATCCATGAATTTATAGGGTTAACAGTGAGTGTTTTAAAGAGACAGTAAATGTTGACTATTTTAGAAGATACTTAGGGAAGAGCATGCTTTGTGGTAGGGCAGATACAGTCAAAACATCAAAAAGCATTTTACTGTGTATTTTAAGATGTTAAGTGATGAAGAACAATGATCGTTGTGGAAACAAGAGTCTAATCTAAAGTGTGTTTATACTTTGGATAATTTAGTCATTTGAAGCTTCATTATTTTAATTGGCAACAGTCAGGTAACAGTAATTTCCTTTGCTTTTTGTTCTTTTCAGGCAAATGATTCAAAGGTTTTACTGCCAGCCTCAGAGAAGCAGGCTATAAAACTGAGAATAGCTTGATATTTTCACAGTAAACGTCTCATTATTATAACCGGCGCTTGGATGGTGAGACTGGGTATTCAGGCAGCTTCATATGATCTGACTGTGGCCCGACTGGGCATGTGATGACAAGTGGGAGACGTAGGCCTGGAACGAAGGGAGATAAGTCTATAAGAGAAACAGCCATAGACACCACTGGCAGAGCTCCAGGCGGCCAAGGCCTCAGGATGCCTTCTCATCAGAGGTGAATCAGGCAGTGGGTGGGGCTGGGGCTGACACTCAGAGCAGAGTCCATTTACAGTTGAGAAGAGCAGGGATTTCGACCCAGCACTGTTGACATTTTGAGCAGGATGCTTCCTTATTACAGAGGCTGTCTCACGCTTCGTCGGATATTTAACAGCTTCTCTGTACTCTCTCCACTAAATGCCAGTAACAGACTCGTGCTCCCCACCTCCAGGTGGCGCAACCCAAAATGTCCCCAGACATTGGCATGTAGCTCCGTTTGAGAATCATGGGCCTAGTGTAGTCACTGGGGAGCCATTTCTATTGTATCTGATAGGTATCCCATGACATTATCTGACCTACATTAAATGAGGGAATTATTAGTCTGAGTTACTAGATGTGAGCTCGTGAAAGATAAGGGCAGCTTGTTGTCTTTGTTCTCTTAGTGCCTATTCTTGTCTCTGTGCCTGGTAAGTTGGAGCTCACGAAGTGTTTGCTTACTTGAATTCAGGTGAAGTATTTGCACAAGTGTAATTTTTTCCAACTTGATTAGAAGCTTCTTAAAGTCAACATAGTTTTTACACATTTATGTATGATGTTGGATGTTGTTTAATCTCTTCCTATATGCCATTGTGTTAAGCTCCTTGCACATACATTCTCATTTAATCCCCCAAGCCAGTGTATGAAGTAAGTTCTACTATCCAATTTCATACATGAAAAACCGAAGCCTACCTAATTGTTAATGTTTATGCATAGCAGAACCGACCCTCCCCCCAGCATCTAGAAGTGCAGGCTGAACCTCACAGGAGACTGCTTTTGCAGTTGTCTCCATCCCCATCAGTTCAAAGGGCATCGCACAGGATTTTTGGTGAACATTGTACTGATAATTCATGGAACCATTCCAATATGATAATAGTCTGTCTCTGGGAATGTTAGCAGTGTTCCAGCTTGGCAGGTCAAGAACTTCCATTTCTTCCTACATAATGGCTTTTATGAAGCAATAATTTCATGAAGTTGCTGAGGGCCTCGCTAAGTTGCTGAGACTGGCCTCTAACTTTCATATCCTCCTGTCTCAGCCTCCTAAGTACTGGGGTTACAGGCATGCACCACCACACCTGGTTTCATTCACCCTGTATCCCTATCATCTCATGGCCTCTGTGCTATGATAGGTATGATAGGAAAAGAATAAGACAACTGGCTTCTCTTGAGGTGCTGAATTACTGGTGGGATGTGCATAATTAACAATGATACAGGATGTGATGAATGTTGGAAGCGATGCGCAGCCAAAGTGTTAGGGGAGTTGAGAGGTGGGAAGTATTACTTCTAGAAGGAGAAAGGGCTTTGTGGAAAAGATAGTATTTGCATTGGGTCTTAAATGATAAATGCCAGCAACAACAGAGGAGAAAGGGAGAGGAGGGAAGGAAAGAGAAGGGAAAGAAGGGAAGAAAGGACTGTTCAGGTGAGCTGCTGTTCCTTGGGGTGAGTATCAGACAATATGTTCACCCAAAAGGACAAACTTCAACATGTTTATGCATGTCAGAGCTTGTTGGTAAACAGAAACATGCAAAGGCGTACTGGTACTTTTCTGTATGACTCGGAGATCTATGCTTTTTTGTCTGTAGGAATTTCTTGTTTGGTTGGGGACAGCTAAGAAAGCAGAGCCTTGCCAGGATTTTAGCCAGAGTAGATAGTGGTGGTGGAGTTAGCATTCCCACAGGAAAGAAGGCATGAAGAAACATAAAGAGTTGTGAAAACATAGGCAGCCTTAGTAGGAAAAAAATTGGTTTGTATGGAGGAGTAGAGGGGAAAAATCCATATTATGGAAAACTTAGAAGCCAAGGTAAATATTTGGGACATGGCTCACCAAGCAGGAGAGCTTTAATGAGTATTGTTGGGTTATATGATCAGAGTTTGGGGAATTATTTTGTCACTCTCTTGGGGATATTAATTCATTTTTACATTCACAAAGCATAGCAGGAGACCTGCATGGATAAATGTAAATTGAACGGATGAATTTTATTGGTAGTATTTAGAATGGCTCAGAGTACAGGACCAGAGACAGGTAAGGTTGGTTATAAGGCTGTGGTGTTAATGCTGAGAAGAAATAGTGGGTAGTATAGTGATTGAGAGCGGAATATGAAATTAGTGGATCCTGGATCTGCCTCTCATTAGCTGTGTGACTTTGAGCACATCATTTAGCATTCCATGCTGCGGTCTCCCGTTAGTAAAGTGAGGATAATAATAGTACCAGTGCAGGGTCATCGGGGGCTTAACTGAACTAATATTTGTAAAGCTCTTAATTCATTGCCTGCCACTTAAGAGCTACGTAATTATTTGTTAAATAAAATAAAATTACTCGAGCACTTTGCAAATCTGTATCCAAAGAGGGAATAATGAGGAAGATCCAGGATAGAACATGAGTGGCTTGAATTTTAATCCAACGAGGTACATTCTCCCCTGATATTCAGGAATTCTTGATTTTAGAGTATTCGTTTTGAGTTTGGTAGCACAGTACTGCTTTTCCATCTTCGGCATTTCCCATTTGTTTTTGGATATTACTTTTTAGAAGTTCCTATATGACTTCTCAGATATTTTCATTTGATAATTTTGGGTGCAAGATTTTAGTCTGCTAGTACTGTCATAATTCTTGGTGGTAATAAATATAAAGAGGTAACAAAAGTCATAGTAAAGTCTTGAGTTTCATATACACATCAGTAGTCCTAGACAGCCTCTACGAATTACCAAAAAGTGTGCCTATACTTCCTTTCCCTAGTATCATAGTTATCTTTTCACTAAAAAAATTAGTGATTCCACTTTCACACTTTCTCCAGGACTACCCCTGAGGTCGGGGGTAATTCTCAAGGGGGAGAGTTGCAGCAGGGTGAACTGAAAACAAACAAATACCAAAGTCACCGAATGATGCTCTATTTCTTTTGTTAGCTGTCAAAATCATCAGGTTTTTTTTTTTTTATTAAATGCTTCCCTTTCCTCCTCTCTCAAGAGATGTGAGAAAGGGCCAACTTAGCTTTGGAAAAAGGCTTACAATCTAGTTACAAGCCTACAATAAATTAGAAGCATATAGAAGACAGTGACTTGTTGGAATTTGATGAACCCCCTATAAATATAAAGGGAGGTAAGTTAAGAGAGATAGGTATGGACTGGTTAACCAGGAACGGGTAGGATTGGGGTTTGAAAAATGAAAGTCGATTTTTAAGTCCTTTCAGGTGCGAGGAGTAGTATGAGCCAGAGATCTGAGGCAAGCAGGGAGCTTATGGTAAATAGTAAAGAGATTTGTCTCCTCAGCCGTGTGGCAATGGGAAGAAAGAGCAAAGTGTTGCCAGTGCTGGGCTGTTTGTTAGGTGGTTTGGAAATGCCCTCTTGCTCCTTTAGAAGGAAGCAAGTGGAGATACCAGATCATCAGGTTTTGAGTGCTGGCTGTTGAGAGGAGGCAGAGGAACCTGATCTGACAGCCAATTCAAAAGAATCAACCCATTGTTCTATCAGTGAGTCCAATGTGGCTGTTAAATAGTGCTTGAATCTTGGGCAAACTACCTTCCTCCTTTTTTCCCCTCAACTCCCCCTATCTCTCAAAAAGTAAAAATAAAAAGTAAAAGAGAAGGAAAACCAAAAAAGCAGCAGACATCTTTCTTCTCTTTTAACTCAATTTCCTTTTTATTGTCGTACTTTCTTATTATCTTACTTAATATTTTCCTCCTGTACATATAGCATTTTATTTCTTTCCAATGCAATTTGAAGCAACACTTTATTATGACAACTGAAACATCTTGAGCAATGTGTTTGTGCATACATTCCTTTTTGCATTAATTAAAACCATATTTCTTCAATGGTAAGTGATGGGCTTATTCCTAATGACTCTAGATTTAAACATTTCCAGAGTAGGGATTATACTTTTGTATTGATTTCTTCATCGACATGGAATACTGCTGCTGACAATGAGTACCCCATGACCCTGTTCTTGAAGCACAGATAAATGTATGAGTAAACATTTATTTGTGTTTCACCAGATGCCAATGAGGCAATCTTTCAACAGGACTACTAGGTAGGGTCAAGAATCCTGTTGGTTGGCATTTGATGCTCTTTGAGTTGAGGTTGCACATTTTACTGCTTATCCAGGATACAAATATTTTCAATAATTTGGCTCCAGAAAATAATTTGTAATTTCCTTAAAGCATAACCTTAATTAATTCTGAATTCATTTATGAATTTTAGAGTATGTCTATCTTTAAGAGAACTTGATTTCTGATAGTCAAGTATTTCTCAACATTTCAAAAAATTATTTTTCTATCTTGTGTCCTGATGAATTTCTGTCAAAGCAATGGTGGATTATAAGGGTGAGTGGTAGGTGGGTACATCAAGTTTGGGTCTGTTTTTTATAATAATAATAATAAGTAAAACAGATGACTGAGTGTCACTTTCTGTAACTCCGTTGCTTTTCTTGTAGAAAACTTTAGTAAATTGGATCTTACTACCAAGCTTCTGCCTGAAAACTCTTCATCCTTCAATTTCCTCAGCTGTGGTGGGGATGAGTGAATTATTTCTACACTGTTTGTAAACTGTGGTGATTTAATCTGAAAGCCTTCCAGATGCGTTGAGAGAAGTGATCTGCCGTCATTACAGGAAGCTTTGCTCTGTGCCCATGTGGACTGTGTGGTCTCCAACTACAATGCGCACAGTTTTGATTCTTACCCTTTTTTTTTCTAACAGAATGGAAAGTTTTACAGCTCACAAAAGTTTATTACTTATGACCAAAGGGTGGGAAATCTTTACATAATTTAGCAACAGAAACTAGCCTCTAAGAATGAACAAATATAGCCTTTCATGTATAATGGCTTGTGGTACAAAAACCATGAATTTGCTTGGTTGGACAAAGGTGAGAGGGTTAAATATGGTTTTAGAAGTGGAGTGCTTGCTGATAGTGTTGCATGGCGGAGGAGCCTGGCACAGACACAGATGATAGTCACACAGCCCTGGAGGTAATAGCCCTGACCGAACCGCTGGTTTCCCAGCTCTGACTTTGTGTGGTTAATCCACCCCCCTTTACTTTACTGTCTTGAAGTTCTGTTTTCTTCCCAACAGACATTATTATGTCAAATAAAATTTAAAAACGAAACCTGGGAAGCCCAGACAGTTGGTAGGTTCCCACTGAAATCCTTTTGATGAAGAAATAACTAGAAACTAGCATACTCCTTTGAGGACTAGGAGCACAGTTTGCTTCCTTTAATTTGGTTTGTTTTGCTATAAAACTTGGTGAGACCTTGCTCTGAAGGACCACTTGCAGAGCCGCCTCCTTTTGTCTGCCTTCCTTCCCCCAGGCTCCCCCGAGTTGGTGGCGAGCCCCCTCCTGCTCCAGAGCTTCTTCTGGAAGGGGGATATTTCAGAACTGTCTCAGTAACTAGAGTTAGTCTAGAAATCAGTGGGACAGTAGATTTCTTCTTTAGTTGGCATCCCTCCACCAAATTTCTGTGACTGAGAAACTGACACCACATATGGTTCAGCTTTATATTACAGAGGCTGTGTCTGGTTGAGGCTTGTAATTCCCTAGTGTCTTAATTGGCTGAAACATCCAAATCACCAATTTGTTCCACGTATTACTAGAGGGAATATTTTCTTTGGAGTGTTCTGCAAGCCCTTGAACTACGCAACAACCAGTGAAGTCTGAGATAGTTTTCTAACTGGAAAAAGCCTTTTATTAACTCTTAATTCATGCATCTTGCAGACTGTCAGTGGGAAATATCAAGATTGTTAATTACCAAATATAAGCCATTATTTATCTCTGCATTGAGTCCTACAATGAGGTCATTGGTCAGAACGAGGGATTGGCCTCTGCAACCACACCTACATGTAAAAGTTATGTGTCATCGTCGAGGGTATTTATGTGATTTTGACAGGTTTCAAGAGCAAAATTCTAGAGCAAAGATTTTCAGTCAAGTAAAGCATTGCTGCAAAAAATAAGGAAATTGTTTGGTCATGAATTTAACCACTAGTTTATGAGAGTCAGTATGTTATAATTAAGGCAATGTTTTTGCTTTTATATACTAAACATATCTGGATGCATATGCACCCTACCCACAGGCAGGGCAGGGGAGCATTGTAGCCTCTGGAAGCAAAGCTGTAGGAATGTGTGTGAGAATTTTCCCAGGGTAGCGCAGAGTCAGTATTCAATAATTAGGGAGCCACATCTTTTCTGCACATGCCTCCATAGATTGTGTGGTCTGTCCTTGGCCTCTTTTTCCAGTTAAAGTTTAATGATGCTTACTTTAAGGTTGCCCTCATTGTTTTTCACTCACAGATTACTAGTGGTTTAAGTCTGTTCCACTAGAAGGGGATGACAAGAAAGGTTAAGAGATACAATTTACAATGAGAAAGACAGGACAGAAAGTCATTAAAATTTCAGAGAATCAGCAGATAGAGAAGACTGTTCTCCCTGCTCTATTGGGATCCTAAATGTGGATCCAGGAAGCCCTTGAGTTCAGCAACTCATTGGATGACATTTGGTCAAAATCTTCATGAATGGGGCAGTTCAACTTAGTGTATGAAAAGAGGAAAAGGCTTACATCACTCCAACTCAGTCTTTGCCCCAAATCAACTGTATGTCATCAGGGTTGACTGATTGGATCTTGGAGTCTGGGCTCTGAATATTGGGGTTTCATCATTTTCCTCCCTACGCCGTGAGTTATGATTACATATGTGAACGCAGATGGACACATAGGAGTTCTGTACCTCAACTCCTGCTCTCTGCTTCTTTTTACAGTCATCACTTCATGGTTTGTTTCCCATTCTATAGCTCTACGAAGCTTAATGATTTCAGAATCCTTAATGCATAGCACAGCTGGGCTCAATAATAATTATTATAAGTGAATGTATAAGTAAACTAATAGAGAATCAAAGGAAAGTGATTAATGAAATTGGGAGTATTGCATATTATTCACTACAAAGACATTATAACTCTGAAAGTCACAGGAATGGAAGTGCTTCTGTTACCAGTCCACTTGGGGCTCTGTTGCTCAAATTGAGATAGAAATCATGAAAAGATGCGCAGTACCAGCTGCACAAGGCTTTCCTAGGGGCTTCTGTTGGAGCACAAAGGAGACAGCACACAGAGAGCATGCTGGGAAGGCTTCCAGCACTGGCTCTCCCAGGAGGCCTTGGAAAGCCTTTCCAGCCCCGCCACTGCCTTATGTGGGTGCACTTGGCAGTTTCTGGATAGGACTTGGGTTCCTTCACATGTTCCATCTGTCTCTGCTTCCAGCACCAAGGTTTGCACTTCACACAGTATTCTGCTCATGCCCATTGAGTCCATCTGTGCTCAGTTCCGAAAAGATGGCAGAGGTGTCATTCCCGTCACTGCAGGAATTTTACATAGGGGTCAGGGTTGGCATTCTGTGCATGCCAGAGTTGTGGGAAAACCTCTCGCAATCATGGGAAGAAGTCAGCAGCTCCTGAACCTGGTCATAGGTAGAAACATCATTTGAAAACAGCTTAGGTCACAGATGAAAACCTTGGCGGGGCTGCACGGAGTGATCAGGGCCTCCCTTTGCTGACTAAGTTCATTGAAAAATTTTGGAGCATCATTGCCCATGATGAAATCGATAATGAATAATTCAACTTTATTCCACTGGTCTATGTGTCTGTTTTTGTGCCAATACCATGCTGATTTTATTACTATAGCTCTGTAGTATAATTTGAAGTCAGGGATTTTGATGCCTCCTGCATGGTTCTTATTGCTAAAAATTGCTTTGGCTATTCTGGGTCTTTTGTTTCTTCATATGAAATTAATGACTGATGTTTCTAGATCTGTGAAAAATGATGTTGGTATTTTGATAGGGATTGCATTGACTCTGTAGATCATTTTTGGCAGAATGGCCATTTTTATAATATTTATTCTGCCTATCCAAGAGCAGGGGAGATCTTTCCATCTCCTAAGATCTTCTTCAATTTCTTTCTTCAGTGTTCTATAGTTTTCATTGTAGAAGTCTTTTACCTCTTTGGTTAAGTTTATTCCTAGGTATTTGATTGGTTTTGAAGTTATTGTGAATGGAATTGTTTTCTGGATTTCTGGTTTTCTGAGATTCCTCAGAAAACTGGGAATGGATCCACCATATGATCCGGCTATACCACTACTGGGTATCATACCAAAGAGATGGAAACCAGATAACTACAGTAATATATGCATACCCATGTTCATAGCAGCACAATTCACAGTGGCCAAATTATGGAACCAACCTAGATGTCCATCAACAGATGAATGGATTACAAAATTATGGGAAAAACACACAATGGAATTCTACTCAGCAATAAAGAAAAACAAAATAACATCATTTACAAGAAAATGAAAGGACCTGCAGAACATTATGTTAAGTGAGATTAACCAATCGCAAAAAGAGAATGTTTTCATTAATATGAGCAACCTAGGGAGTAGTAGGGACACAAAAGGGACTCCAGAGGATAGTGGACAACCCTCAGTGGAGCAAGGGAAGTGGTCTAAGGGAAGGGGAAGGGCAAGAAAGAAGTGTATCAGTGGAATTACTATCATAAACAATGTGTACATATGTGAATATACCAATGTCATTCTCGGTATTCCCTATGGGGGGGAGGCAGTGGGGGACACTAAGAGCTGTGTGCATGTATGTTAATATCAAATTGATATTTATTGTGATGTAAGACTACAATGCACTAATAAAAGCACATTTAAAAATCAATTTTAAATCTGAAAAATTAAAAAAGGTATCTTTATTGTGCTCATATTATGTTCTAAGTTTGTCTTTCATACTATACCTGTTTCTAATCCAGTTAGGTGTTACTTCTGATAACATCCTTTATTAGAAGAGGACATACACTTTTGATAATATAAAAGTTAACTGTAATTTACTTCATAGGGCAATTAAAATTTTTTATTTAGTGTTTGGAAAACCTTTAAATGTAATAGCACTGAAGTGTTTTGTTTATATCAGTTATCCAAACAAAAACAACAAAATTTTTATTATACCAGAAGTAGCACATTTACCATCGCTTTAATCTTTACTTTGTATGTAAATATTATTTATTTTTATACTATTTATTTTTATTTTTTATTTTTTGGACTGGAGATTGAACCCAAGGACATTCTACTTCCGAGCTATGCCCCCAGCCCTTTTTATTTTTTATTGAAACAGAGTCTCACTAATTTGCCAAGGGTCTTGCTAAATTGCTGAGGCTGGCCTCGAACCTGGCCTGGAGTCCTCCTGGATTGTGCAATCTTGGGATAGAGAAAATATGAATGGAGGCTTTCTCTCCTCTAATGCCATGTTGTCTCTTTGTGCAGTCCTTTTTGAGTGGAAAAACCAAGGCTGTGGTGGCTCTATTATGCAGCCTGTTCTCTAAATCTGTTTGAAAGTGCCACTCCCACATTTCTTCTGTTTTTCATTCTTCCGCTGCAGTCTTTGCAAGTTCAGCTTGTGTGGGCACGTACCCACATTCAGTGTGCATGTGTTTTGTGCCTTCAGTTTAGGCAGCTATTTTTGAAAACATAGTCTTTTGTGTTTGTTTATTTTGAAATGCTCAGCAATGCTAGAGAGCTCTGTACATAATGGGATGAAGAAAGCCATATGGTGGCTGAGATCCTGTGGCTGTCAAATGTTTCGCTTCACTAAAGTTTTTGATCTGTACCTTAGAAACTTACATCCAGAATTCATGAGTTCAAGTGGTAGATAAGTTATTGTTTATTCTAGCTGATGAAATGCTGTTTTCTTTTTCCTTTTCCTCCTCTCCCCTCCCTTCTTCTTAACAGTGTGACATTGGAGGAAGCCACTGAATATTTATGCCAGGCTTTTTAAGATTTCTGTGCAAAGCATTTTAAGAAAATATTTTTGTGGCTTGGTACAGAAATACATCCTATAATTGTCTGTTGGGGAAACACATGAATCAAATGGTTATTGAATGTGTGTGTTACCCATCCTGTAGCCTTTATGTAGTTTGACTTTTAAGTCCTGGACAGACTACCCTGAAACTTAGGGTGCTATTGACTGTATTTACTTCCTCCCTACTCATTTATCTTTCAGCTTAGAGGTGTATGCTCTAGATATTCAAATTAACCCTAATATTATCCTCTGGAAAATATCATTAGAAAAGTAATTGGCAATTACATTGAATTACTTTACACATTCCAAGACCAACTAGGTATAATGTTGGATAATTTGTGCCCCTCATTGATAGACAAAATCAAGAATTTATTATCATTACATGTAGATAAACTGAGTTTATATAGATGTGCCAGCTACTGGGTATTAACAAAAGTACATTAATGCTAACAGCTCATGTTTTACTGGCTTATTGCCTCAGATCTTCAGATTGCAAGCTTTCCAGACCCCCAGGATCCTGCTTTATCCTAGTAATTTTGGGGACTTCTCAGGTACTGTGTCACCATCCCTGAGAAATCCCTCCTGCTGATGTCACCTCTGCCTCTCTGGAGTGTGCAGTTCTTTCTGCTGCTTGGCTGGGAAGAATGTCTTGCCATTTGTTACCCTATACAGAAGTACATCACAAGGTGGAGCTACAGATTTTCAAAGGAAGTTTGCAAAAATGCATTATGTAGTTCTTGGATTTCCCATGGACTAAGAGGATGGCTATGGGGAAAGGATTGGGGAGAAGGATCCTTTGGGCTTTGCTGTGGGTCTTCACATCTTTGTGTAGAGTCGTGGAGCCCTTAGTGGGACCACTTGTAGAGCGCAGTAGGATTTTCCTGTCATTATGGGGGCTTAGTGGTCTGATGCCTAACTCTGCTTTAGGAAGCTGGTGTGTCCAGTGGCACATGGAGCAGAAGCAGTTTCCAGGGAATGGCTGCATTCCCAAGTGATGGTGTGTTGGAGGCCTATGGGTCTCCAGGACTTATGGGGAGCTCAGGGCAGAAATGTTCACCTAGGTGAGAGAGAGGGTGCTAAGAAGGTTGGGAACCTCATTTGGGAAGAGGTGGTGGGGTACACCTTTGGCAGGGAAACTGAGAGGTCAGGAGTGGCTAGCCATAGGAGAGGCACCGACAACATTGGGGAAGCCATACTTGAGGGGCCCACTAGGGAAGTGAGTGTCTAAGGAGCTTGGGAAAATCTCTATAAGGGAATGTTGGCTCTAACCACCTTCATGGCTAGAAAACAAGATTCCATCTTTAAGTATCAAGCAAGAAGAACTTCCAGTCTGGAGCCCCATATGACCTTGGAAAGGGTTAGTAACAGAAAGAAGTAAAGGAAAAGGAAGTGTGTGGAAAAGAAAAAGAAGCCAAGTAGACTCTACCCTTTATAAAACATCAGTTCTCTCCTATACCAACTGGCCAGGTTAGAGCTTTCTTTGTTCCTGGCTCTCAGAGCTGAGCCAGATTTGAGAAATTCCTACCACACAGGGAGTGCTAAGGACCCCCTTCTCAGATCTTCAAATCTTGTTTGAAGACTTCCTCACTGTTTCTCACTGTGCTTCTATGGAAGAACTGTGCTATTCACCAGATGTTTCCTGATGTATATTGAGCCTGGGTAGTGGTTCCCACCTGAGCAAGATACCGGAATCAATATAAATAGGTTTTGGTAGCTCTGTTCTAATAGGGGGCCAGAGCTGTCTAGATATGTCTGCTGAACTCAGATCTCATATGCATAAGCTTAAAGTGGAAAGGGCCTACCTCTGATTAATTGTTAAAAGATACTGCTTTATCATTTGTTTTTAATAGCACTTTCAGATATATTTAATTTCGACACCATTCATTCAGGTATATGGACAGATTCCTCACCAGTTTATAGATGTATTAGCAGAGGCTCGTTATATGTCACTTTCCCAAGATTCACAGCTCATAAAATTAGAGCAAGTGAGGTAATTTTGCACCTGTTTGGCTGCAAGTAACAGGAATCCCAACTAACAAAATGGCTTGAATCAGGAATGGGTTTATTGGCCCCCTGCAGGGAAAAATCCAAGGTAGGCAGTTTAGGGCAGTGCCTGCAGGAGCACAGGCCCCTTTCGCTCTCTTCTTTCTCTCCATAGCCTATGGCCCTTACCCCAATACTTGTCATAATGCCACAGTTGCTTTATGGCAGTTATACTTCCTCACATCAAGTTCCTGCTCCAGGCAGGAAAAAGGGTGGCTTGGGAAAAGAAAAATCCAGTCAATTTATCCCTCTTAAAAAACTTTACAAGAGCTAAGTGTGGTGGCACATGCATTTAATCCCAGTACTTGGGAGACTGAGAAAGGAGAAGTGAAGGTTTGAGGCCAGCCTCAGCAACTTAGCAAGACCCTCAACAACTCAGCAAGACTGTTTCAAAATAAAAAATAAAAAGGGCTGGGGGTATAGCTCAGAGATAGAATGCACCTGGATTCAATCCCTAGTCCCCCAAACAAAACAAAACAAAAAATAATGTAAAAACCATCACCCCCAACAAAAACTTAACAAGAAACCAGAACAAGTAAATTCTGCCACCACAGGCCCATTCATAGTTACACATGGGGTAGGAGTATGGATACATGGGCCGCTCTAGGGTTGTCAACCAGGGCACGCAAGGAATCTTCTTAACTTCAAGACCATTCATTATCTGTCTCAGCATGATAGTCGATTCTTCCCTAATGACTCACACCCCTTTTGCCCTAGTTTGGCCAGCGACTACCGGATTGTTCAGTAATATAAATTACCCTTTTGTATATTGTACATGCATATGCCAAAGTTTGATTTTAGCATCTCTCAACGATCAGTTATTCTTTTAGCTGTTTATAATTGCATGCTATTTCCCTCTTGTCATCTGATTGTTGATTATTATAAATTGTTTTTTAAATCTCCAAATTACTGTGCATACTTTGATTACAAATCAAATTAACAGAATTAGCTATTTCTTACTCTGTAGTTTATTTTCAACACAAATCCTCCTGATTCAGATTTAGAAGATGTTCATAAGACAAGTGTTTTGTGATGATAAGGCTTAACCCTGGAGTTCATTCTTTGGCAGCTCTAGCAAGGGCCTAATTCTGATCAAAGCTCTATACTTTCAGTTCTCCAAATCTGTATTTGTTTCTTCCAAATCTGTGTCCTTTAGGACAATAGAATAGTAAAAGTATTAACGGTATTAATAGATGAAGGTTCTGCTGGGCGTGGTAGCACACACCTGTAATCCCAGTACTCGGGAGGCTGAGACAGGAGGATTGCAGGTTGGAGGCCAGTCTCAGCGACATAGCAAAGTCCCCAGCAATCTAGTGAAATACTATTTCAAAATAAAAAATAAAAAGGGCTGGGGTGTAGCTTGGAGGTGGAATGCCCCTGGGTTCAATCCCCAGAAGCAAAAGAAAAAAAAAAAGGAGAAGGTTCCATGGCCAAAGTACTTTGAGAAACCCTTGGTTAAATAACATTTATTTATTTGCTTATTTATTTATTTATTTTACTAGCATACATTTCAATTGCAAATGTGCATGTGCTTCACCAAGAGGAATAGATAGTATGCGACATTTCCCAAGCTTGAACAAGGTTATACTGGATGCTCTTTGCAAAACAGTGTCTTGAAGCAGCAACAAATTCAGTAAAAGGCGCTAAGCAAAAATGCCAGCTCGATAGTAGCAATTGAGAAAAGCATACCATACCCTTTAAGATTAATATTGGCAACCCATGACTGTAATTTGAGTGTTTTGTGTGCTGTTTGAATCAGGAGAGCACATGCTTTTCTTCTTGTTCTTAGTGAGCTCTGCCATGAATGGAACGAATGCTACTGAGTGTGGACTTTGGAGTGTTGGCCTCACTCAGTGCTTATTAGAAATGCAGAAATGGGTTACTGAATTGAATAGACACTTCACAAAAGAAGAGATACAAATGGCCAATAGATACATGAAAAAACGTTCAACATCATTAGCAATCAGGGAGATGCAAATCAAAACTTCTTTGAGATTCCATCTAACCCCATTCAGAATGGCAATCATCAAGAAGTCAAATAACAATAAATGTTGGCGAGGATGTGGGGAAATAGGAACTCTTATGCACTGTTGGTGGTATTGCAAACTAGTTCAGCTGCTGTGGAGATCAGTGTGGAGATTCCTCAGAAAACTGGGACTGGATCCACCATATGATCCGGCTATACCACTCCTGGGTATCTTTCCCAAGGGGTTGAAACCAGAGAACTACAGTAATATATGCATACCCATGTTCATAGAAGCACAATTCACAGTGGCCAAATTATGGAACCAACCAAGGTGTCCATCAACAGATGAATGGATTACAAAATTATGGGAAATACACACAATGGAATTCTACTCAGCAATAAAGAATAACAAAATTATGTCATTTGCAAGAAAGAGGAAGGACCTGGAGAACATTATGTTAAGTGATACCGGCCAGTCACAGAAAGTGAAGGGTCTTATGTTTTCTCTAATATGTGGAAGCTAGAGGGTAATTGGGATACCAGAGGGACTCCAGACAATGGAGGAGAAGCCTTAGCTGAGGCAGGGAGGTGGTCTAAGCGAAGGGGAAGGGGAAGAGTGAGGTTCATTAATGCAATTACTACCATCGACTATGTGTATATATGAGAATATACCAACGTCAATCTCAGTACTCTGTATTGGGAAGTGGGGGAAATGGGGAGGCGGGTGGGGCACCAAGTGCTGTGTGCATGTACGTCACCATCAGTAAGATTTCCATTATGATGTGAGACTATAATACAGCAATAAAAGCACATAAAAATAATAAAAAATAAAATAGGGCTGGGGTATAACTCAGAAGTAGAACATCCCTGGGTTCAATCCCTAGTAACACACACACACACACACACACACACACACACACACACATACACACACACACACCAATAAAAAACCATGGTGCTAACCTAAAATATGCAAGTGAATTGCTCCTTGAAGCCATGTGCTGCCCCATTACCCCTTTGTTGGTCTTTCTGCCCCACACCCACTATATAAGCTCTCCTTTCTTAATTCTGCTAGTCTTTTCTTTGTCGTTGTCTCTTTCAAAATCCCCTCTCCAAACTTCCAGCTTTATCCATTGGCCACAGTTCTCTGGGAAGACAGCTGCCACCCTCTCCTCCTGCAGCACAAACTCCTGTGTGTGGGCTTGTATTTCAGGCTATGCACAGACTGAAGACTAGATTGCTCTGGATTCATCCCCAAACTTTTCACTTTTGCTCTAAAATTCCAGCAATGGAATGAAGGGTTTGTCATTTCATAAAATACAGGCGTCATGTGTTACCTTTCTGTAAGAAAGTACTTATTTATCACCCAACCACTGTGTAATAAAAGCTTCCAAAACACTGGGGAAAAAAAAAGAAATGCAGAATCCCATTCTCACTTCAAGCTTACTGAATAAGAACCTGCATTTAACAAGATTCTCTGGTGTTTCTTCTCTCTCTTTCTCTGGAATTAGGGATTGAACCCAGGGGCATTCTACCTCTGCTATCCCCATAGCCCTTTTTATTTTTTATTTTGAAACAGGGTCTCACTGAGTTGCTGAAGATGTTACTAAGTTGCTGAGACTGGCCCCAACCTGTGAACCTCTGGTCCTGGCTTCCCAAGTACTAGGATTACAGGCATGCACCACCATGCCTGGCTTCTCTGGTCTTTCTTAGGCACATTACAATTTGAGAAGCCCTGATCTGGAGAGTAATGTCCCAAATCATCTCTGACACCAACATTCTTGTTAGATTGTTGTTTGGTTAGAATTTTAGCGTTTGCTGAACACAGAATGAATTATCTCCATGGCTTAGTGCCAACTGTAATGATAATGATATAGTGAATTTTCATCTGGCATTGTTAGGAAATGGTGTGCAAGTGGACAATTTGTCAGTTGTGGCTTGGTGAATATCCTGCTTAGAGAAACTGTGGTGGGTACCACGGCTGACTATTTCAGAACCAAAGGGAAAAAAGCAGAGGGAAACATTTTTCTTGGAACATAGTGTTTCCTCCCTTCTCAAAATACCACGAGTGATGTATGGGGTAAGGGAAATATGAGAGATGGGCCATCCTTTAAAAAATATTTTTTACTCAACTTAAAGTGTGTGCAATTGATATCAGTTGGAATTCTCTGTGCTTGGATTTGGGATTTGTATCTACTGTGTTGGACTCTGTGTTCCACGAAGCTCTAATCATGTGCATTTGGCACCTTCTCAACGTGCCTGGAGCTTGAATTTCCTTGTGTGAACTCAGGCCAGTAACACCTACCTGGGACAGCTGTTGTGAGGATTTAGCAGAGGTGTATGTACACCCTGTAAGGGGTAGAGTATATATACCCTGTAAGGGTAGCTAAACATCATTAGGTTATTGAACAATGTCTCAATTTTATTGTGTAATTCTGATTTCCTGAAAGAAACAAAACTGTTCAAGAAGAGTGCATAAAAATAATGAAATTTTAGTAACATAAACATTGAACTGACTTAACAGAAATCATCCACATCATGAGGACATTTTGTTATTGATCTTAAAACATCAGTTAATAGGGTGTTTTTGTTGTTTTGTTTTTGATCAAGAAAATATCAGCTCAAACACTTTTCCATAAAAGCCTCATGGCTGTTCAGTTGGCACAGGTGACTTTTGCACAGGGAAGCTGGCACTTGTTCCAGCTGCTGTTTCTCTGGAAGATTCTGTTTTTACTACTTTTGCTGTTCTTGCAGGGAGGGGCTTTTGATTGTGGGCAGTGCCTTGTCTCTGTCCCCTTGGTGACAGGGAACAATGACCTGTAGATGGATTTCTGCTTTTTCTGATCCAGTGGGAGAGGAGGGAAAGAGGCATTCCCAGAGTAAATACTCCCACTACAAATGCTTAAATATACCAAGAGCTAATCTGGGTACCCGACTAATATATTACTTCAGTGGGAAAACGCATTCTATGCCTCTTGTGCCCTAATCATACTTCAAGATAAAAATTGTCATGGGGTAAACCTTGAGAACAAAGTCCACTTAAGAAATAAGGAGTTTCTTTTTCGAGTTGATCAAATAAGCCATTTATTTCGTAGCTAATTTGAATTCTAATGGACTTGGGAGTTCTCTTGCATCCATTGGCTGCATCTCTCCTGTACAGCACCAGTGTGTCCTGGAGGATTGACCAGCCGACTCTACACCCATCATGGCAACCTGGCCCCTCTTGCCAGAGATGCCCCTGCCCAGATCATTCAACATATGGTATTTCTCACTAGGCATGTAATTTTAGATGGTATTCTTGGGGAGATGACAAACACTTGGGTGTGAATGTGTGTGCAGAGGTGTTTTCTTTACTCCGGCAGACTTGAACAAGGTTGGAAATGGTCTCCTGACTGCCCTCCTACAGCAAGCCACGGGAAGAAGCAGGCATTCTAGGTGGAAGACTGAAAGAATCTAGAATTTTGAGATCTTTGGCATTCTAGATGAGTCAAATATCAAGTTTCCGCTACCCCTATTTCTTCAGTTATATGAACCAATTTATTTCTGGGTGTTTTTTTTTTTTTTTGAGACACTTTGGATTGGGTTTTCCACTCTTTACTATTAAAAGTATCGTTAGGAGATTGTGACAGTATCTGGTACATTGTATTTTTTCAGGGACTCATAATAAAATATTAGGTTTTGAAAATAACATATCAGATCTAATTTCTAATAGTTGACAGGTTAGTGTTTTTTATGTGATAGGCACTCTTAGCACTTTATATACATAATTTCATTTAAACTTCTTAAGCCATCATTTATAGCTATATGAAATAATACATGTATTACTTGAGATCATTCATATTCCCATTCTGCAGCTGGCAAAATTTGCATTTAGAGAAATTAAATGACAAACTAAGTCAGGTACACAGTACTGGAGCTGCATTTGAACCCAGGTTCCACAGTCAGCTCTCATAGACACTGTAGTATACTCCCTATACTCAAAGCATTCTTTTTATGGGTCATCTCGGATCTGTTGAATATTTTCCTTTATATGGATCAAAACTTAGTCTACCACTTTGGTGGTGCACACTTGTGATCTCAGTATTTGGGAGTCTGAAACAGGAGGACCAGAGGTTTAGGAACAACCTCAGCAATGAAGTGAGACTCTCAGCAACCTAACGAGACCCTGTTTCAAAACAAAAAATAAAAAAGGGCTGAGGGTATAACTTGGAGATAGAATGTCCCTGGGGTTCAATCCCAGTACCACACACACACACACACACACACACATACAAACCAAAAAAAAAAAAAAAAAACCCAAAATTAGTCTACCTCTATTGTTTTGATCCATACAGTGTAAATTGGAACTGTGGAGGCCAGGTCGAGGGCAAGTTTCAGGTGTCTGGGCTAGGGTCCAGCTTCAGGTTGTACAGTGAGACCGCTGTAGAAGCTCTTCATACTGGGGCAACATGAGTTGTCATTGAGTATTCAAACCAAGTAAAGAATTGGAAAAACATAGAATTGGAAAAACATAGTAGGATTAAACCCTGAAAGCTAAGGCAACACTGAGCATCAGAAGTTCAAACTCACTTCATGAAGAGATGCCCACAAGTCCTGGAGGCACCATTAATAGGATAAGGAAGCAGGCAGGGAATCCAGGCAGACTGAAGCCAAACAAACCACAGGAGAAGGCAGTAGGTGTTGTGAGCACAATAGGAATGAAGGCGCGGGGAAGGATGAGAGAGGAAGGAGGCCGCCTCCCCGTGTGTGGGCCATCCTGCCTTGGTCAGGGAGCTTCTGAGTCCTTGTGTGTGTGCTGGATCTACTATACTGAAGTAATCATTTCAGGGTTTTGAGTGAGCATTCTTGTCTAGAAACATTGGCTTTTACCTTTCTTCCAAAGATTTATAGATTCATGTTAGGTTGACTTTTTTTTTTTAACCCAGATCCACAAACAAAACCCTTTAAGTGAAATGATATTTTACATCTGATTGCACATTTTCATATAAAGTCTGAAATTTGTCAACTGGTATAATGGCTTATCTTTATACCTACAAATTCTGTTTTATTGGAAAGCCTCTGTACCATAGTATTTGGGTAAAAAAGTGAAATATCCCCCAAGAGACTGCCAGCAATACATTTATTATTGAGTTCCAAAGGAATTAAAATGATTTCCATCTTCTTATGTTCTGTATATATAGTTCTTTTACCTTGTGATTTATACATGGACACTGATGATAATGCCTCACTAAATACCTAAGATGGCCTTGATTTTGTACCTCAACATATTCATACATGAATTTTGTTGTGGTTGATGGTTCTTGTTATTCTCATATACTGCTTTGCATTGTAACTTTCCTTTTTCTTTTTGGCCACATTCATAGAAGATTTGTGCTGATTAATACAAAATTCTCAGACACACCAAGGATGTTTGGGAAACTCGTAGTGCCAATCACAAGCATAGTATGTCTCATATAACATTTATCTCTAGGACAATATTTCAGAAGGTGTGCAAGTTAGATCATTTTCACCCTAATTACATGTTCATATCTGTGTCTTTTTTCATCCCAATTTAATACATAGCCTTCATTTGGTTATAAGTAACAGGGTACTTATATATGTTTATTCTCTAGATTCCCAACTGATGCAATTCCTGATTGCTGTTTCCTGCAATTGCTTTGTTTCCTGATTTAAGCCAGTATTTGCCAGGAATAAATATGACTTTGAACATCGCCATTTGTTTGAATGTTTCTTATCACACGATTAACCATGGGGTTCCAGGCTCACCTTACTCCACTAATTATCTAGTTAGTGTGATTATTAAGGCAGCCAAACAAGGAAGTCTTTTTATGAGATTTTACATTATTCATCAAAACCAAGACAAACATAGCAGATAAGAGCATACTTAAAGAGTCATAAATCATTAGAGCTTAGAAATGATTCACAATAAATCAGCCAGTCAAATGTTATGTTTTTATAGATGAAGCCGAGCCTCAGTGTTAGTGATGTGCCCGAGAGCTTGCAGTCAGTTATTACTAGTTTAACCTTCTGGTTTCACAATCCAGGTCTCTTTTCCTTAAATATTCATTTCACAATCCAGGTCTCTTTTCCTAAAATGTTCACAGATCAACTTCTGGTTTCATATTCTAATGAATTTTTGTTAACCTAGGTAGTACAAAGTAGCAGATTAAACGCTGATATTGGTTCCTGAAGGATGTTTGGAATTTTACAGCATGCGGATCTTGTAAAGGTAGAAGAGGAAAACCTTGGCCCTTTTGCTAGATTAAATGCCAATGTCTAGGTTTGAAATTGAGCGTGCAAAAAAAGAGAAATCTGAGTTAAAGGAGAAATGTGAAAAATGGTTGGAAAATATTAAGACAGTAGGAATTTACATTCTATTGTTCACTCTCCCTTTACTCATAATTTAAAATTACAGATAAGCTCAGCCATAAAATTATGGCTCCATAAAATGTTTTTGTGTATACAAGCATTTTTTAAAAGTAAAACTAAATGAAAGACCTCAGTTTCCATGCATTTTTTAAAAAATCTAAACATATAATGTCTGGAACTTTAAATTTGTCACTACTATTTTCAGTCTGTCCCTTGTGTACAGTTGACTTGAATGTTATTGATAGCTTTCTATTTTCTGTCCTCTGGAGGTAGGTAAATCACAAATAAATGATTGGTTCTAGCAAAATATTTTTGTGTTGGAGAAATATAGAAGTAGTTCTTATGTTACAAGGAAAAGAGTGTTCAAGATTTTGAGGGTTTTATATTATTAGCAGTTGATAAAAAATTAGTCTTCTGTCTTGAAGCAATTTTAATTTATAGAAAAGTTTCAAAGTCTGGCGTGGTGGTGCACACTTGTAAGCCAGTACTTGGGAGGCTGAGACACGAGGATCACGGGTTTCCGGCTACCCTAAGGAACTTAGTGAGACCCTCCACAACTTAGTGAGACCCTGTTTCAAAATAAAAAATAAAAATAGGGTTGGGGGTATAGCTCAGAGGTAGAATTCCCTGGGTTCAATCCCCAGGATCACACACACACAACAAAAGAAAAGTTTCAAGAACAACACAAAAGACTTCCATATATCCTTCACCAAGATTCACCAGTTGTTAACATTTAAAAAAAAATTTGGTGGGGGGAATACTGGGGATTGAACCCAGGGGCGTTCTACCTCCAAGCTACACCCCAGCCTTATTTTATTTCTTTTTTATTTTGAAGCAGGGTGTCATTATGTTGCTGAGGGCCTCGCTAAGTTGCTGAGACTGGCCTCAAACCTGCCATCCTCCTGTTTTAGACTCCCGAGTACTGGAATTAGAAGCATGTACCACCATACCTGACAGTTGTTAACATTTTACCTAAATTTGCTGTAAAACTTTCTTTTGATGATAATTTTGGACCACCATGCTTTCTTTTTTAACTCCTAAATATTTAAGTGTGTATCACCTATGACAGAGATACTCACTTACATAGTGATGAGCTACAACATAGTTATCCAAATTAAAACATTTAACACTAATAGAACATGTTACCAGAGACTTTTTTTTTTTAAATTTCGCTAGTTGTCATAATAGTGTCCTGTATAGAATTGTTTTTCTTGGCTTTGGATATGAAATTCTCGAATGGTCCTCAATCTTTCTATTTCTTCCTTTTTTCTTTCTTTTCTTTTCTCCCCCCCCTCCATAACATTTAATTTTTGAAGCATTTAGACCAGCTATATTTTTGTTTTGACACTGGAAATTGAGCCCAGGAATTTTCTACCTCCAAACTACACCCCCAGCCCTGTTTGTTTATTTATTTTTCAATTTTGAAGCAGGGCCTCTAAGTTGTTGAGGCTGGCCTTGAACCTGAGTTCTTCCTCACTCAGTCTACCAAGTGCTGGGATTACATGCGTGCTCCACCATGCCTGATTTTAGGTCAGCTATTTTGTAGACTATTCCTCAATTTGTGTTTGTCTGATGTATCCTTATGGATAAGTTCAAGTTGTGCATTTGGGGCAGGAACGAAGGCACTTAGTGTTAGTTTTTCTCATTACTATAGATGTAAAATTTAATCACTTGATTAAAGTTGTGGCTGTCAGGTTTTTCTACTCTAAGGTTACCTTTTCCCGCTTGGAATTAGTAAATCCTTTGTGGGGGAAGGCAACGAATGTTGACTTCCTGTTTCTCATCATACTTTTACCCATTAAGTTAAATATTAAATTCTAATATGGGATATTTTTCATACTTTTCAGTTAATTAGCAAAAGGGAATACTGAATAAATGGTATTCTCTATGGAAGAAACATTTAGTGACTTTTGCCATCTTTTTGGTAATACAGAGGTGGTAAGCACTGAGGCTGCGTCAGCTCATGCCACATGAAGTCACAGGATGGAGCTTTGATGCCCTGCTGTGCTGATGCTGAAATGGGTCAAGCCAGAGTTCTTGCCCTTCTCAGTTCTCCTCCAGGACCGCAGGAACGCATTCTGGTTATTCATTTCACTTCATCTTTTCTCTCTTCCCATCTTTGTTCTATTTGTGCTTTGATTTTTTTAAAAAAATACCATCGAATTTTTTCTTTTAAAATCCTATTTTGTTGTAGCAATTTTACAAGATGCTTTCAGATCCCCCTTAGAACATGATAGTATAAAAATGAAACAAAACAGAAATATGGAAACATTTACCTTGAGCCTGTTTAAAAACCATGTAGTTCTTCATGGAGGATGAGCTGTGGAGTTAGCAGTCACTGAAAAGAACAAAAATATTCAGCCCTGTGCCGCTTAATAACATTTGCTTCAATGACTGACCATATGTGTGACAGAGATCCTGTAAGACCGTAATAGAGCTGAAAAAATCCTGTGACCTAGTGACGTCGTGGCTGTCACGTGGTTGTAGTGCAACACAGTACTTCTGTGTTTGTGGCGATGCTGTTTTAAATATGCCTACTGCATTCTCAGTTGTATAAAATATAGCACACACAAGCATGATATTTAATGATGATAAATGACTGTGCTATTGGTGTATGTATTTACTATACTTTTTCATTATTTAAGATTATACTCTACTTCTAAAAATAATAAAGTGTGCTGTGTTATGCTGACAGCCATGTCACGCATGCTTGTTGCATTTACCACATCTCTTGGTTGCATCAAGAGGCTGTGTCTAAGTGACCTGTACCATCTAGGTTAGTGTAAGTGTCTCTATGATGTTCGTACAACAATGAAATTGCCTACCAATGCGTTTCTCAGAATGTATCCCCATCATTAAATGGCTCATGGTTGCATGTAGTGTGTTAGTCGATAGCAACATTCAATTCCTCAGAAGCCTTCCTGCTTCCTGTCTTGTTTTTATTATTGTTTTATGCTGATACTCACTGCTTTCTCATAGTTTTCCTAGTGTCCCAAGGAAGCTATAGCCCCTTTTAGGACAAAGGCCATTCATGTGTTATATATAGTACTTCCATGTATTATTTTTTCTGGGGCATATCATATATATCATCTTCCAAGTACAACTGTTCTATGGTAGTCTCATGCCCTGTACTATGTAGCAAGGTGGTAAGCACATAGTAAGTGCTGAGTTCTTACTCAATTAAATGAAGAATGGATTGACAGTTCTAAGGTAGCCATTCTTAGGATACTTGTTTTACTAAGACATAGCAGTGCCTGAAAATCCTAAGTATGTCTCATTGAGATTTTATGATCCTTCAGATAAATGAGTAATGGAAGAGTGGGTCCTTTTTCTTTTTTTTTTTTTTTGGTGGTACTGGGGATTGAACCCAGGGGCATTCTACTTCTGAGCTAATCCCCAGCCCTAATTTTTTATTCTTTATTTTGAAACAGAGTCTCACTAAGTTGCGGAGGGCCTCACTAAGTAGCTGAGGCTGGCCTGGCCAAGAAACTGCGATCCTCCTGTCTCAGCCTCCCAAGTACTGGGATTACAAGCGTGCGTCACCGTGCCCGGCTCCTTTTTCTTAATTGAAAAAATAATGACTATACTTTCTCCGATGCCAGTGAAGAAGGATATGAGGACTGTGAGCACAGTGGTGTTGGAGTTATCATTCTCTAGTTAATTGAAATAAACATAGTATAACTTCCACTCACCAGCTAAATAGAAACATTCTTAATGGGATCTGCTGTAAAGATAATGGAAAGGAGTTAACGCGAGGCTGTTTGGAATAGTCTTGAGATGGTACAGAGCAGAAATATCATTGTACAAGGACAGAGTTGGACCATGTGAACTGCCGCCAGTAACTAGTGATTGGTAACTAGGAAGTAGGTTCAGTTACGTCAAGTAATTGGTGATTCTTAAGACACAAGACACTAAACAGGGACTAGAATGATTTCATAGAATCCACCTAGAAGGAGAATACAATGCCAAAGTGTCTTGTCAACTCTTTGGTGTAAAATGTGTCCCAGAAGCCTTAGTTTTTACTTTGTAGACTAGAATTTAAGAAAAAATGAAAATATGAACTTAGTTTTTAAATTACAAAAGACCTAGTGCTTTTGAAGAAGGCAACTTAATGCTAGAAAGCAGGAAAGAACTTTAACTAGAATGTGTTAAATGTGCATATCAAACATGCCTTCCATACATCTTTTTAAAAAGCTAAATGTTTGACATTTGCCACCAAATGATGGTGACATGTCCTTACAAAGTAATACCACAAAGATGTTCTCCCTTTGTTCTTTGACTCAGCTCACCCAAGCTCCCTCTGCACTCTTGTTAGTCAGAGTGGTTTTCTATTGCAGGGATTTTCAAAGAGGAAATTTTCAGATTTTGAAATTTGAAAATGTTCCTGTGCCCCTTGAGCATTTCTTCCCATGAGTAGCTCAAGAGACTGGTCAAGATTTCTCAGTTTTGAACACTACTAATAGAATAGCCTTGATATCCAGTGGATAAAATATAAATCTGAATTATCTTACTTTATAATGCTAGTAATAATAAACATCTAGTATTAATGCTAATTTTCTTTAGCTTCTTTGACTACATTAAGTTGATTTGAGAACATGTAAAGAAGGGAAACTATGGCCCAGACCCCTCCCCCATATGCCACAACTTGGATTAGTTAACAACAACAGCAACAACAAAAGGGTGGGGTTTATTTTAAAACAAGGTAGCTTCAGCTTGAGCACTCATCTTTTACAATTCTAATATTCTTGTGGTAGAATTCCTCTACAGCTCATCTCTGATGAGGTAACTACTTCTTGACAACTTAGAAGATTGTTTGAAGTTGTTCCCAAATTTGTATTAAGTTCTTAATATGAAGCTCTGTGAGGAGAGACACAGTTCATTTCATTTCCTCTGGGTTTAAGGCACTATGTTAGTATGGGGCCTGCTATTAAATATTTGTGTATATTTTAATCTTTTTGGGCTTCAGTCCCTTTACATTCAGAAGAGACAATATTAGCTATGCTGATTTCAATGTTTCCCTTCAGCTCTAGATTGTTTTCAGTCTAGTCTAATCTTGACATGTAGAAAGTAGATTCAGTGTATAGATATGCCATGAAATATAGTCTCTTGACAAATCAAGAAATACACACTTTTGCGTAAATAGACATTTATTGCAAAATGTGATAAATGTAGGGCACCACTCGGGTTAATTCAAACACAGAAATCTCTCCCTCTCACCTCAGGAAGTACTTGCTTTAACATTGTTAGTTCTTGTCTTTGTAAAGTCATAGATAAGCTACAAATATTTGGGTTTATTTATGGGAAGTTCATGGCAGCTAGTACCATAGGGGGTTTTCCACAGTTTTGTTGTTATTGTTGCGTTTTGGTTTGTACATTAGTAGAGTTCAATTTTGGGACAAAACTTCCCTTCAGCTCTCAGTGGACTTCCCTCTTCTTTGTAGTGACAGGTTCGTTAAAAACCTCAAGAGGTACAACACTTTCATGAAGTGACATGTGGGACAAAGTGTGCAGAGTGCTGAAAATACAATTTGCTTTCATTTGTCATCATGGCCGCCTTCTGCATTTCTGTGATCGCTGACATGTGGATCCTGCCTTCATCTCTGGCCATTCTCCGTTGCTGTCACCAGGCTTCTCTCATGCTGGCCTTTTTTCTGTTTCTCCAACATGGCAAGCATACGTGTATGTCCTAGGGCATTTGCACCTGCTCTTCTGTCTGCCTTAAACTCTTCTTCCAGATATTTGAGGAGGAGTTGGAGAATGAGAGGTTCTTATAATTCATATCACAGTTCCAAGGTGCTTCCTTATTTGAGGCCTTTATTTACCACTCAATTTAATTTAGTGCCTTCTACAGCCCCATTTTCTGTGGCATCAACTTGAGTCCTATTATTATGCAATATTATGTTATTTATTGTTTGCTTATTTGACCGTCTTCCTGAAATATAGTAGATAAGCTCCATGAGAGTAGGACTGTAGTACTACACAATAAGTAGGACTTGCAAGCCAGGCACGGTGGTACATGCCTGTAATCCCAGTACTTGGAAAGCTGAGATAGGAGGATCTCAGGTTGCAGGCCAGACTCAGCAACTTAGCAAGGCCCTCAGCAACTTAATGAGAGCCTGTTC
>PVJS01012441.1:0-24279 GCA_004027185.1 Glis glis
ATAGTGACATTTCAGTCAACATATACATGGTGGTCCCATAAGTCTATAATGGAACTGAAGAACCCCTACTGCCTAGTCACATTGTGGCCATCATCACATCATAGCGCAGGGCATTATTCACAGATGTGGGCTGATGCTGATGTAAACGAACCTACTGCTACTAGTTGTATAAAAGTCTAGCACATATAATTATGTATAGTATATAATACTTGATCATAATAATAAGTGACTATATTACTGGTTTATATATTCACTGCACTATACTTTTTATTGTTTAGTGTGCAGTGTATATATTATATATATGTATGTATATTTGTACCTTTTTCTAAAAAGCTAAACTGTGAGGGAATCCTTTCATCCCCTGCTTAGGGAAGTCCTTCCCCAACCTCCTTGGGAAGCTGCCTGGGCTTTGGTCATACTGTGGCGCCCTGAATCAGAGCACAGATCACACAGTATTGTGATTCTTTATGATGTGCATGTCACCCCACACCATCTTCGTGGGTGGACTTGTACTTCTCCACCTTTGTGTCCAGTGTCTGCCAGGCCCAGGCCGATGGAACGGAGCTTGTCCAATGTGAGAGTCAACGGCCCTGTCTATGGCGTGGATCATGTAGGAAACACAAGAGGCTGAGGACTATAGCAGGTTGGCTTAGCAAGGATTCAGTTGCTGGTGTAGCCCTGGTTGATGGGGTTTCTCAGGAGATGATCCTTAGCTCAAAATAAATAAATAAGTAAATAAATAAATGCAATTCCTGTGTGGATCCTCCGATGTGCCTGGCCCATTGCCATCAGGCTAGCAGAGGCGGTGGTGGCTTATCCATGGTTGGTTTATCAATCTCCTGCTGGGTGTAGAGGATTTGAGGAGAGAGCTGTGGGCAGGGGATAGCAGAAATGTGGACCATTCCTTATCCCTCCATCAAACACCAGGGGGAGGCCTGGAGTCCCCTGCAGAGTTCTCTGGCTCTCTCTGTGGTGCTCGGCCGGCAAACTCACTCAGTGGCTCATTCCAGTGTCTGAGCTGCCCAGGGGATGGGGAGGCCTCTGCAGCCCCCACCCACCCTGGGCTTCAGCCTTGGGGAGGCCTTCTGCCCACTCATTCTCAGTGTCTTGGCCAAGCGAATGATGCCAACCCTTTCCCCCTTCCCTTCCAGAATGGCAGCAAGGACAACTCTCTGGACATGCTGGGCACGGACATCTGGGCCGCCAACACCTTCGATTCCTTCAGGTAATTTCCTCCTGCTCCTGTCTCTGCAGTGTGTGGCTCCAGACGGGACCCCGTTGACTTGTCCTCCCGCACTGCCGGGACTGAGTCAGCGCTGGTGGCTCACTGACCAAGAGGTGTGGGAAACCAAGAGGCGTGTGAAGTCGAAAGGAAGAGGCTGAGGAGGAAGGAGGGGGAGACAAAGGCCTCCAAGGGAGAAAAGTGAGCGAAAGGACCTCAAAGGGGGAAGAGAGAAAGTGAAGAGGAGGTAGAAAAGGGGGTGAAAGGAAAGACAAAGACAGACTGGCAGGGAGAGGGACAGAGGGCGGGGACTCGAGAGCAAGAGCATAGGAGCACGACACATGTAATGAGAGAAAGCTGAGGCTGCACACCCCACCCGCTGAGAAGCCTGAGTGCTTCAGACTCTGGAAGGGATTATATGTCCTCAGGACCTCCCACCACGGTGTCTGTCACTCTTGTGAGGGGAATGGGCCGTGGATGGCAGACTCCCGCTGCTCCTCTCTGCCTCTGGCCCCAGAGCTGCCCAACTCCTCTGGGCGCCCTCCAGGCACACCTGGCTCGGGTGCAGGCTCACCCAGTGAGGAAGGTGTCCTGAGACTGGATACCGTGGGAGCTGACCCCTGCTTCCCTGGCATCATCCACCTCAGAGATGCTGTGTCACCACTTGGAGCTGCTTGTCAGAGGCTCTGGTTAGGCAGGCTTTTGCCCCCTGCTCTCTCCAGCATTCCTCAACTGTAGTCACGAAACAAATCAGAGGTGTTGCAGGGAACCTCAGTCACCCAGGCCCACCCGTGTGGCAGGGTTGGGGGCAGGTGTGGGTTAACACCCAGGCTCCATTCTGAGTGGGGAAGGGGCCAGCCCGGCCCCAGCACTCAGAGGATGGGTGCCTGTGTGACCCCATCATTAGGAGAACGATTTTCCCCGGCTCAGCCTCCTGCCTGCTCCCATAGTAACCGGGCTCCGCTCCCTCACTTCGCATTTCTCGCCCTCTAGTGGTGCCACCTGGGACCTGCAGCCCGAAAAGCTGGACTTCACCCAGTTCCACCGGAAGCTCAGACACACGCCCAAGCAGCCCCTGCCGCACATCGACCGTGAAGGGTAAGGGTGGCCGGGGTTTTAACGCAGGGAAGGGTGGGGTGGGGACAGGGAGTAGGGTCCTCTGTCCTGCCACACAGGGGACACGCAAGTGGCTAAGGTCTGGATGCTCTCCCTGCCCGGTCCAGAACTGCAGGCCCACTGGCTTCTCTGTGGAATTCCTCCATCCTTCCTGGCCCCCTCCAGCACACAGTGACTGTTCCTGACCACCCACAGAGGCCCCACTTGTGCCTAACCCAGGCCAGTGGTTCTTGAACCTGAGCCTGCATCCAGATGGCCTGGGGGTTTATTAAAACCCAATGGTTGAGCTGGGTGTGGTGGCGCAGGCTTGTAATCCCAGTACTTGGGAGGCTGACACAGGAGGATTGTAGGTTCTCCGCCAGCCTCAGCAACTCAGTGAGGCCCTCCACAACTTAGTGAGACCCTGTTTCAAAATAAAAGAATAAAGCCGGGCGTGATGGCTCATGCTTGTAATCCCAGTACTTGGGAGGCTGAGACCAGAGGATCCGGGTTCACGGCCAGCCTCAGCTACTTAGTGAGGCCCTCTGCAACTTAGTGAGACTGTTTCAAAATAAAGAATAAAAATTAGGGTTGGGTTGGGGGCATGGCTCATAGGTAGAATGTCCCTGGGTTCAATCCCCAGTATGGCAAATCCAGGTGTGGAGCAGGCCTGTAATGCAGTACTTAGGAGGCTGAGACAGGAGTACCACAGGTTTCAGGACAGCCTCAGCAACTTAGCAAAACTCTGTTTCAAATTAAAAAGAAAGCTGGGCATGGTGGCGCACGCTTGTAATCCCAGTACTTTGGGAGGTGGAGACCGGAGGATTCGGGTTCGCGGCCAACCTCAGCGCGCATGCACGCGTGCGCGATCGATCAATCGATCTCTCTCTCTCTCTCTCCCGATCTCTCTCTCTCTCTCTCTCTCTCTCTCCCGATCTCTCTCTCTCTCTCCCTCTCTCTCTCTCTGTCTCTCTCTGTCTCTCTACCTAGTGAGGCCCTCCGCAACTTCGTGAGACCCGGTTTCAAAAATAAAGCATAAAAAAAAAATAGGGCCGGGGGCGTAGCGCGGAGGTAGAACGCCCCTGCGGTCGATCCCTGGTACCGAAAAAAAAAATTAAAAAGAAATGAAGCCGGGTGTGGGTTCAATCCCCAGTACTGCAAATAAATAAATAAAATAATAAAATAGGGCTGAGGGTGTAGCTCGAAGGTAGAATGCTCCTAGATTCCACCCCCAGTACCACACACACACACACACACACACACACACACACACAAATCCACGATGGTTGGGCCCACCCCAGAGTCTCTGATCCAGTAGTGCAAGGGAGGGGCTGGGAATTTGCATTTCTGACAAGTCCCTGGGGGGGTACTGATGCTGCTGGTCCAGGGATCCCACTCGGGAAACACTAGTGTGGTGGTCGGCTTCACAGGCTCAACTCCCCTCTGTTGGCTTCAAACATTAATGTTATCTTCACTGTTAAAAGGTGATCTCAGCCAGGCATTATACACATGCCTGTAATCCCAGTATTTGGGAGCCTGCAGGTTCAAAGCCAGCCTCAGCAACTTAGTGAGATCCTATTTCAATATAAAAAATAAAATTAGGCTGGGGATGTAGCTCAGGGGTAGTACACTCCTGGGTCCCCAGTAGGACCAAAAAAAAAAAAAAAAGATGGTCTCATCTCAGGGCCAGGCTGCCCTTGGGACACAAACGTGACTTCAGCCACACAGGCGTGTGGGGCAAATAGCGGCTGCTTCTAATTTTTATTGAGGTAAAATTCAGGAAACATAAAGTTAACTGTTTTAAAGTATGTAGTTCGGTGGCAGTTAGTATATTTGTGATGTTCTGCAACACCACCTCTATCTAGTCCAAAACATTTTTATCACCCAATAGAAAACCCCATGCCCATTGATTAAGTAATCACTCTTCATCCCATCCCAGCTCCTGGCAACAACCACCTGCTTCTGTTTCTGTGAATGGGCCTATTCTGAATGCTTGTAGGAGTGGGGTCACATGTGGCCATTGGTGTCTGGCTTCTTCCACTCCGCATAGTGTTTTTGAGGTTTATCCACCTTGGGGCATGTGTCAGTACTTCATTCCTGTTTGTGGCTGAATAATATTCCACTGAATGGCTATACCGCCATTTGTTTACCCATTCATCTATTGATGGATATTTGGATATTTACTAAACCCTTTGGATTTAGTAAATGATACTGCTATGAAGATTCATATACAAGTATCTGTTTCAGTCCCTGCTTGTAATTATTTTGGTAGATATCTAGGAGTGGAATCGCTGGGTCATATGGTATTTCTATGTTTAACCTTTTGAAGAGCTGCCAGATTTTCCAATGCAGCTGGATTATTTTACATTCTCACTAGCAACATACAAGGGTTAAGGGTTCTGATTTTTCCACATCCTCGCCCTCTTATTTTCTGCTTTTTTGTGCGTTTGTTTTTATTACCATATTGGTGGCTTTTTATTTTTCCTCCCAGTTCCCCTCTGCCCACTGTTGTCTCCCTGCACTTCAAATTTAAACATAGCTGGACACTTTCCTGCACCTGGCATGTCCCCCTACTGCCCCTCTTTGCTCCATCCCACCTTTAGAAGCTACTCCTTCTCTTGGCAACGCTGGTCTCTGGTCCTATCATAGCAGCACCCCAGGGGAAGAGATGGTCTCATCCCCATTTTAGAGATGAGAGAAATGACACTCGGAGGGGGTTAAAGTAAATACAACAGGGGTCAGGAAAGAAAGCACTGGGGTGAGGGTGACCCTCTGGGAAAGGCTTTGGGAGAGAGATGGCATCACCCTGGGTAGCTCCAGTCTCTCCTGTGTGCACACAGCTGGGAGCACACAGCTGGAGAAACTGAGGCCCAGAGGAGCAAAGTGATGGTGTGCCTTCCTGACTGCAAATGCTGGTGCGGGGTGCACATTGAGCTTTCCGAAGGAGTTGGCCCCAGTTCATAGGGATTAGCCACTTTCCTAACAAACACACCACTTGGCAATAGTGACAAATGACCATGCAGGGGAGGAAAGATTCCCCTGTGCTGAGGGGCACTGTCCCTTCTGAAGCCATAGTAATGGCCACACCCGCTCCCCAGCTGCGGGCCTGGATCCCTCCACCAGCCTCGCCATCCAGCAGGAGCTGGCCAGAGTTGCTTAGAGTGGCCTGGGGTCTCCCACAGACACCTGGCTCTGGTCAGATCCCGCCACTCCCAGGTTCCAGGGAGAATGTGGCAGCATCCTGTGGCCCCATGTGGCTAAGCCAGGAACTCTGTCCTTCTTAGAGTCCTGCCACATCAAGGGCAGACTCCATGAGTCCAGCCACTGCGTCCTCCCTCAAAGGCAGGGGACCACTCGGTTGCCAAGGTTTCCCGCAGCCTCTGTTTCCATGGAGGGACAGAAATTGGAGCAGTTTGTTGCCTTGGAAACCCCATCAGCAGTAGTGACTCAGCTGGTCTGCGGCCACCTCCTGCCCTCCCCCTTGCCATCCTGAGGGGAGTTTGGACCCTGGGCAGGGTGGCCAGAGACAGCTGTGCTCCCCTGTGCACAGCCCGCTGCCCACCCCTGGCTGCAAATGTGAGAACAGAAGGCCCTGCTGGAGGCAGGCTCAGCTGGAGCCCTGTGCTCACTGTCGGGGTGTCAGTCATTCCAGTTGGGCCACGTCCCATCCCTAGGGCCCTCTCCTCCATGGCCATGGCACAGAGCGCAGACAGCTACAAACAGTTGGTGCTTTCACGGGCTAGCCTGTCACTACCTGGCAGATGTATTAGTTCAAAGATGGTTGGATGTTCAGCCCTTTCTCCACCTCCTCATCTGTAGCCCAGCCCTTCACCGTGGGGGCCGGGGAAACTGAAGTCCTCTTTTCTTTCTTGACCATGATACCCTTCCTTTGCCCACTCCACCCCAGCCCCAGCTGCCCAAGCCCGGGCTGACCCTCCAGCCCTCTCCTCTCCTGCTCGCTTGTGCCCTGGCCCACCCCCATGCTGGTCCAGCTGGCTCTAGCACTGTGATGTCTGGCAGCTCCGTGTGTGGTACAGAGGCTCTCAGCTCCTGGCCTTTGCTCGCCACTCACTCCATCAGGGACACACACACACACACACACACACGCCTCACCTCCCTCCCACTCTCCATCCATACACTGCTCCTCCTCCAGGCTCCTGCAGCGTCCTGCTTCTCTCTGACAAAGAGCTGGCCACTGTGCCACCAGGCTGAGTCTCCCACTAACTTGGGACATTGTTTAATTTGGGTCCCAACTCTGCCCCAGAGCCTGGCACAGAACTGTTTGCTGGATAAAGAAACAAAGAACCTGCAGGGCATGGTGGCGTACACCTGTAATCCCAGTACCTGGGAGGCTGAGACAGGAGGATTGCAGGTTTGAGGTCAGCTTCAACAACTTAGTGAGACTCTCAGCAACCTAGGGAGACCTTGCTTCAAAATAAAAAAAAAAAGAACCGGGCGTAGTGGCGCACGCTTGTAATCCCAGTACTTTGGGAGGCGGAGACCGGAGGATCCAGGTTCATGGCTAGCCTCAGCGCTCTCTCTCTCTCTCTCTCTCTCCCCCTGTCTCTCTCTCTCTCTCTTTACCTAGTGAGGCCCTCCGTAACTTTGTGAGGCCCGGTTTCAAAATAAAGTATAAAAAAACAGGGCCGGAGGTGTAGCGCGGAGGTAGAACGCCTCTGGGTTCAATCCCCAGTACCGCAAAATAAATAAATAAAAATAAATAAATAAATAAATAAATAAATAAATGAAAGGGCTGGGGGTGTAGCTCAGAGAATGCCTCTGGGTTCAATCCCCAGTGGAAGGAAGGAAGGAAAGAAGGAAGGAAGGAAGCCCCTAATGGGACTGAGTTTGTATCTCCATTCTTCTCCTCCACCCCAAGCCTTGCTGCTTTGGGCCACCAGAGTCTCCTCTGGATTCCCCCGGCCCCTCTGTCCCTAGGACTTTTGTGACACTTGTCTTATGCTGCCCCCTAGTGGCGCTCAGGCCTATGGCCCTAATAGGAGAGTCTAGGACTGGCTCTATCAAGGGCTCTGAGCTGAGGGCAGGAACGCATCTGATTTATTTTTGTTGACAGGGCCCAAACCAGAAGAGATGCTTGGCAAATATTTAGACAAATTAACGATTGCCCTGAAATTGAGAGTCACGTGAACTCTGCAGCTGGATGGTGCTGCCGCCAGCCCTGGGCCGCCCCACCTCAGTCAGCACTGGCGATGGTCACATGGTGAGCGGCCGTGCACCCACCCCTGTGCTGGGTGCCTGTCTCCTAATAGTTATGACTCGCCACAACCCAGGGAGGTTGGAGCTGTGGTCTTCGCTCTGACAGGTGGGGAGACAAGAGACCCAGAAATGGAGGAACTTGCGTTGAGTCTGGGGTGGCCCCAGCGTCAGCTCTTAATCAGGTGTCTTGCTGCTGCGCTGCCCCATAACAAGGACAGTAGTCAGAGAAGTAGCCACAGCAGTGATGATACATTTACCTTATTATCTATCTTATTGTAATTTTATTTCATTTATTATCCATATTTACCTTTTATATATGAAATATTATATATATATATGTGTGTGTGTGTATACATGTACACACACACACACATATATATACTCTATACTATATATGTGTGTTTACTATGTGCCAGGCATAGTTCTAAACACCTTTGTACTTAGAACTGTCAAGTAACTCAATCTTCTAGCCACTTTGTGATGTTAGGCACTATTACTATTCCCATTTTACAAATGAGGAAACTGAGATACAGAGAAGTTAGTGACTCTTACAGGGTCACCTGTTAGCAAGGGATGCAGCTGGGGTTCAAACCCTGCATTCTGTCACCAGGATCTGCGCCCTTAAATACACAAAAGAACTAGACCTGACTTGAAGACTAGACCTAGGCTTGAAGACAAAGCACACACTATCTGTGCAGGCTTGCTTGACTGCTCAGAAGTTGAGCCAAGGAGGAAGGGAGCCCCACTGGGGTTTCTGCCAGCCCCTGCCAGTCTGTGTGACCATGCGGAAGTCGCCTGGTCTCTCTGTTCACTGAATTTTCCTTTGGTGCAATGGGACGAGATGGATGGACATTTGCAGGAGTCGTGACAGACTTTGGGGTGTTCATTAGCCAGGTATCAAGGGGCACCCTGGTTCCTCTCTCACCTCCCTGTGGGTTGGATGATGTATTAAGAGAGGGGGAACTCCCATCTCTAGGGCCATTTCCTGCAGCTGATTCTGCAGGCCTTGAGGAGGGCAGGGCCAGGTCTCTCCTGACTGTCCCTGCCCTCCTGAGGGCGGGCTGGGACACAGCATGAGTGAGCCATCCTTCCAATGCCCTTCTGTCTTTTCTGGTCCAGGTGTGGAAAGGGGAAGCTGGAAGATGGCGATGGCATCAACCTGAATGACATTGAGAAGGTCCTCCCGGCCTGGCAGGTAGGTGTAGGGGCAACGTAAGTCTCATCCCAGCCTCCATCCCGATCCTCTGCCTGGGCAGGTCCTCCACACTGCTGCTGGACCCTCTCTCTGGCAAGAGGTGAACCGCATGTACTGCAATGGCAGGTGGGCAGGGGCGGTACTCTCATGGACCAGCGGGTCCTGTGCCAATAGCGGATGTGGCAGTCTGCTCTCCACGATGCTGTGGGCACTGATATCCCCAAGGTGAAATGGGTCCTTCGCTGGCAACTCAGCCAACTTGGAAATTTTTGCTCCTTGACCTGGAACCTCTGTGGGTGGGCGTCCCGTGGCGTGTTCTGACATGCTGCTGGGCATCAGGGTGGCCAGGGCTATCTTTAGGCTTCTGAAAAGTGGAGTTGTCCTGCCAGCCTCCAGGTGTCTGCTGTGCTTGCTGATTTTGTCATTGATTGGGCTGCTTTCCCGGTATGGGGCCAGGCTCTGGGAAAAAGAGGATTTGCTCACAGAGCTGCTGGGAAACCAGGTCCCCGGGTACCAAAGTGCTGGGGAGGAAATTGCAGGGATCTGGCTGCTTCCGGGGATTAGGAGGGACCCGCTGCAGGCCAATTAGATCCATGGACCCTCTGAAGGGCCCAAGCCTGCCACTGCTGGTCACCTGCCACTTCTGTCCTCTGGATCATACTGCCCGTCTCTCTCTCGTGAACTCGTGTGCTGCCTTACCTGCGCCGTTCATCTCTTCCCAGCCCCTGTCCCATTTATCTATCTGCTCATGTCTTGAACCTAGCAATGAGAGAGGGCAGTAGTCTACAGTTCAGCCCCAGCACTTCAATCATGATGTGTCTGGGGGGCAGTTTTTACTCATTTTTCTCCCTCTTGGGGTTTATTAAGTTTCTTAGATCTGGAGGTTAATAGTTTCATCAAATTTGGAAAGTTTTCAGACATTATTCCTCCTCCTTCCCCCACCCTGGGGTTCCGACTGTCTGTATGCTATGTGCTAGTCTTCAAATTTCCCCATGGTCCACCAAAGCTCTGCTTATTTTTTCAGTCTTTTTTTCCTCTAGTTTTCATTTTGGATAGTCTATGTCTTCACATTCACTCATCTTTGCTTGCAGTGTCAAATCTGTTGATCCCATCCATTATATTTTTCATTCTAGATATTATTTTTCATCTCTAGAAGTTATCTTTTGGCCAAAAATGTATTTATTTATTGTTTGTTTGTTTTTTATTGGTGCACTATGATTATACAGAATAGTGGGATTCATTGTTACATATTTGTACATGCACATAACATAATTTGTTCGATTTCATTCCCCAGTACCATGGAGTTTTTTGTTTGTTTTTGCTTGTGGGTTTTTTTTTTTTTTTTTGGTACTAGGGATGGAACTCTGGGTCATTCTACCTCTGAGCTATACCTCTGGCCCTTTTTTTATTTTTTATTGAAACAAGGTCTCACTAAGTTTCTGAGGCTGGCCTCAAACCTGCAATCCTCCTGCCTCAGCCTCCCAAGTACTGGGATTGCAGGCGTACACCACCGTGTCCAGCCATTCCCCAGTACTCTAACTTGCATGTTTTGTGCCTCCTCCTACCTTCCTGGGCATCTGGACCCTATTTCTAACACATGTTTTAATGTCCTTCCCCACTAATTCTATCAGCCATGTCATTTCCATGTGTTTCTATTTATTGATTTTTTTCCCTCCTGATTGTGGGGCACGTTTTTCTTCGAATGCCTGGTAATTTTATATTAACTATCAGATATTAAGAAGTTTACATTGTCAAGGGCTAAATTTTGGGGGTTTTGTTGGTTGGTTGGTGTTCCTTTAAATATTTGGCCTTTGTTCTGGAACATAGTTAAGTTACTTGAAGACCTTCTGATCCTTTCAAGACTCAAGTTTAAGCTTCTCAGGAGGGAAGACTTCAGGGAAAATTCGGCCCCACTGCTGAGTCAACATTCCCTTCTGAGATTGCTGTGCGATGCCCCGTGTCTTGGGAAGTTTTTTCACCCTGGCCGGAGGAACGCAAACTCTTTCTAGCCCTATGTGATCTCAGAGGATGGTTCTATTTTTGGGGAGGGGGTCAGCTTTGGAAGTTTTCTAATGCACATACACAAATTAATATGCAGCCAGAGAGTCGAGGGCCTGCATCTTTCTAGATTTCTCTGTTGTCTGGTTCTCTGCCTTGCAAATTCCAGCTGCCTTTGGATTTTAAATTCTGTCTTCTTATTTTTTTTTAATTTTTTTTTTTTTTTTGGCGGTACTGGGGATTGAACCCAGGGGCATTCTACCTCCAAGCTACAACCCCAGCCCTATTTTTTATTCTTTATTTTGAAACAGGATCTCACTAAGTTGTGGAGAGCCTACTAAGTAGCTGAGGCTGGCCACAAACTCGTATCCTCCAGTCTCAGCCTCCCAAGTGCTGGGATTACAAGCGTGCGCCACCATACCCGACAAACTCTGTCTTCTTAACTCATTGAGACCACTGCTTATTAGGACTCCCCTCCCTCATTGCAGACGGGAGACTGTTTCTGTGTGGCAGACTGGGACACATGTAGGGGTCACCTCATTACAAGGGAACTGTGGCGGGTTTATGGTGGAGAAACCTAGCAGGCTCCAACTTGACCAGGTGGTGAAGGTTAACATCATTAGTGGTGGACAGGTGGGCACCTTGTGCCCCTGATGCACTGCACTGAAAAAAACCAACATCGTCTCTGGGGTTTTCCTTCCAAGAAAGCACAGCCTGGGTCTGGTCTTAAGGGAGTGGGTTTAAGGACCATTCTCCAAAACTGCTTGGACATAAAAGACAGGGAAGACTGAGGAAGCCTTCAGACCATAAGAGACTGGGGAGGTGATGACTAACTGCACTGTGTGTTCTTTGCTGAAGTCCTGGACAGAAAATGGAAAGGAGACCTTGTTGGGACAGGGGTGTGAATGGGTCTGCGAGTGGGGTGGTCCTCTTGCTTCCAGGTCAGTTTCCTGACATGGGTGGCTGTATGATGGCCATGTGGGTGAGTGCCCTTGTTTTTGAGAAATGCATGCTAGAATCTTTGAGGGATCCAGACCTTGTTTCTGCATTTGTCCTCGAATGGTTTCGAATAAGATCAATGATGGTGTATGTAGCTATACAGAGGAACAGAAGAACACATGGGGCGAAATCTTAATAGATGGGGAATCTGAGTGAGTTTTTTGTATCATTCTTGCAACTTTCCTATACATTTGAGGGGGAAAAAACAATAGGGCTTGGCCATGGTGTGTAAGCCAGAGGACAGTGTCAACTCAAGGTTATTAACCATCGCTGCTAATGTGAAGCCAGTGTGGCTCTAAAGGTAACAGTACTCCAGAGTGGTCACCTTCTCACTCCGTCCCTGAATGCCTGCAGCAATTCTTATTAATAGAAAAGGTATGTTTGAAAGAGCAGATCTGGGTGAGGCATCAGATGCCCCTGCCCTAGGCGGAATGTGGAGGTGGCCTTTGAGCCGGAAGCCTGGGAACATCGAGGCTGAAAGGAAACAGGTCTGACCACTTGCTCCTGTCTGATGACTGTCTCCTGGCCCCTGCAGGGAGCAGAGCGGAGGCTTTTTGTTCCTGTGCAGAGGGGAAGGAGAGCTGGCAGAGGGTGCAGGGGCCACACACCGAGCCCTTGACCCAGATGTGGACGCCATGAAACGTGGCCCACCACTGACTAGCCAGGGCACTTGGGCTTGCTCCTTAGCTGCACCCTGCCTCAGTTTCCTCCTGTGTAAGACAAGAAGGACAGCCCTTCCTGCTTCATTGGATGGTTGGGAAGACTAAGCACTTGAATTCATGGGAGGCACAGGGAACAACGTGTGCACACAATGGGTGCCTGTTGGTTTCTGCTGTCCTTATTCCCAAGACTCCAGGCTGCAAGTTAAACCCCACCTTCAGAGGGGGGCCAGGCTATGGGGTCTCTTTGTTCAGAGGTGGGAGGAGAGAGTGATGCACCCCGCCTGGTGGGGCTTCTGGGTGAAGAGGGGAACTGCTTGGATGAAGAAACTCCGTTTATGGGCTGTGCCTCCAGTTGCCGCACACTGCCACCCAGGCCACGTATGACTCTGTTCCTGTGTGATATCCAAGCAGGGCAGAGAGGTTGGACCGTGATCAAGGGAACCAGATTCTGATGTCTGCCATTGCCGTGTGGTGTGACTTCTCCCCATGGGTATTGCTTTACTTATCCATAACATGACTCAGGTGGGCCAGATTGGAGTTCACATGCTATGGAGACCTTGGGTGTTTGGGAAGCAGTAAGGAGGTGGGAGAAGCAAGCTCTAGGGGCCCCCCTCGGGCTCACCCTGAACCGCTCTAGATCAGGATCCTGCAAATGGTTTCATTTGCAGAAATGATTCCACTACTAAATAAATTTTGAAAATCAGTAGCCCAAGGACCCTCCGGGGTTTCATATTCTAGGGTTTTCTCTCTTTCTTCAAGGAGCAGTAAATCAGCAAGCACTCTGGCCACCCCTCCAAGGCCGGCACGGTGCTCAGCTCTCAAGGCCGCTGGTAGAGCAGGTCTTGGTCCTGGGTTCCATGTTCAGTCTGGAGCACACAGTGGAAGGACTTTGATATCCACACACCACATGCACACATGGACACACATGTGAACACGGACAAGCATGTGAACACGGACGCACATGTGAACATGGGCACACGTGAACGGGCACATGCTACGTGCACATACACAACCACACAGGTACATACATACCACATATGTACACACATCACATACATGCCACACAGTACATGTACATAGAGGTATATACCATACACACATTCAACACACACAATCACAAATGTATGCACATAACATACCACACACACTCCACACATACCACACATGCACACAGATGCATGTATGCACACTCCGTGCACATGAATGCATATACCATGCACATACAACATATACACACCACACACACACATTTTCATGACACATACTTTAGACCTGCTTTATCCTCAAAAGCCATCAGCAGACAGGTCCCAGAGGCACTGGACCACAGCTTCACATCGGCACTGCCTGGGAAGCTTGCAGACCTATGGCAGTCTGGCTGTCAGCCCAGACCCACTGCACCAGTCACCTATTGCTGTGTAACAAATTGCTCAAAACTTGGCTGCTTAAAACAATGAACATTTTTTATCACACATGCTTTGGGGTGCAGTGTGGCTGATGGTGCTGGGTGGGGTCCCTTGTGAGGCTGCCATGCAGCTGACAGCCACAGAGCATCCAGCACACAAGTGGCAGTCTTACAACCTCATCTCAAAGTGACATAGTGCCACCCCACCATATGCCTGTATAGACCAACCCTGGTACAATACAGGAAGGTCCCACCTAGGTTATGTACCAGGAAGCCAGGATCACTGGGGCCATCCTGGAGGCCAGCGACTGCACCCCCTGAATCATACCCAGGAATCTGTAGCTTCAAAGCATGACAGAAAATTCCAATCAGCAGCAAGAGTTGAAACACTTATCCTCCAGCTGACCCTGCTCATGACTTGACCACTCTTTCGGGTGTTTGCATTTCATGTGGGTCCCTTTAGGATGAGGCTGACAGGTCTCGTGATCCCAAAACACAGATCTCTTATGCAAGAATCTCAGGGCCTGGAAAAGCAGGCTGATCCTACATCCTCAAAGCCCATAGTACCTAGGGCCGGGGTCCAGTGTCCAGCCTTGGTTCCTGAGGGTCAGCTACCCTGGCTATTGGCATTTGGGCTGGGGCAAATCTTCATTGTATGGGACTGTCCAATATAGTATAGGATATTTAGGGTTCCTGGCCTCAACCACTGAATGCCAGTCACTAAGGAGGGTGTCATGGTGATACCACAATACCCCCCACTTCCAAATTCACCTAGAAGGTATCATGTACCCAAGTGAAGACCACTGAATGAGGGGAATCCCCACTCCAGCCTGGAGACCTTTGGCCCTCCCTTGGGATGCAGGATGAGTGGGCTTTCTGGGGACTCTCCAGACAGAAGGTGGGGTTTGAGGAGTAGAGAGAAGCCCTGGCTCCCCTTCCCTTCCACCTGGAGGCAAGAAGGAGAGAGGATGAAGTGATTTGGTCTGAGCTGAGCTCTCCTGCCCTCCACTTTTCCCCAGAAGAAGATGGGCGTGAAAGGTCCTACCAGCTCTGTCCCTAACATCTCCTCACCCCATGCAGGCCCAGGCCCCTCGACGGCCCCTCTGTCCCTGTTTAAACTCCGCAGCAGACAGGAGCCTTTGGGACTTGACCCAGCGCAGCCGCCTGGCCTCTGTCCTGGGTTCACCCCACTCTGCCCTGTCCCCCATTGTCCTGCCTTTTCATCTCCTTTGCTTTCTCAAAGCCAGTTCCCTCTGCCTGGAACCCAGCTCATCCTGCCCCCGCCTGATGGGTCCTTGTCCTGCCTCAGGTCCCTCCCCTGGGATGCCGTCTCAGATATACAGTGCCCCTGCTCCCACCCCTGTCGTATCACATTGCTCATTACTTGTTAGACTCCCTTCCCAGACTGTGGCTGCCCAAGGACCAGGGCCATGCATGTTCGTCTTTACAGCCCCAGCACCAGGCCTTCCTGAGGTAGATGCACTGTTGTGGCTGCCTGGAGGATCCAAGAGAGAGGGTCTGTCTGTCCATCTTGACATTCATTCCACCCCTCTGCCTATGGGTTTCTCTTACCATTTTCTAGGACATATATATATTAAGAACCCTGGCTGCCAGGAATGGTTCCCCATCCACGAAAAGGGTCTAATGAATTAGTGAGGACTGATGGTGGTGATGTAATGGTCCCTGAGATCTGCCTCCCTGTGGTGGTGGCTGGAGGGGAAGAGCAGGTGAGCTGGGATGCAGGAGGTCTTTCCATGTCTACTCAGCAGCCGCAGGTGAGTGGAGGCTGGTGTTTCTCCCCAAGAGCCCTGATTAGTGGAGGGCAGCAGGAAGTGATGTGGATTCAGGGTTCATTCATGGTTCCTGTGGTGAGGCCAAAGAGCAGGGGCTGAAGTTGAAACCCATACAATTGGGCTTAGACCAGGGTGCTGGGGTGCTGGGGTGCCACCCACAGTACTGGTGACCTACCTGCATTTTTGGCATATTCACTGTAGACTAAATCTGAATGGAGGGAGTTGGCCAGCCTACCACATTCCTGCCCCATCATATGTAATCCTGCTCCCTGGGGGGGGGGGGGGGCAGGATCCAGAATGGCAGTACTGTGGCCACACCAGAACAGACAGCTGCATGGTGGCTGGCTCCCACCAGAGGGCACCAACACACCGCTCCACGGGCTGCACAGTCTAACGGTTTGCTGTGCAAAGTCCCCTGGTCCCCAGCAGCCAAGGATGTCCTTGCCGACCTGACTCCTTTTCAGTGCCCAGTGTGCAGATTGTCCCCCAAATGACCCTACTCAATGCTCAGGCCTTTCCTCCCGAAATAAGGGAGAGGACGAGGAGGCAACAGAGGCAGCAAAGGTTTGACTTCCCCCTGGCAGGTCGCGTTCCCCGCACCACATAGGGGAGATGCCGCTGGCAGTGGGGCCTGGAGTGAGGAAGTGTGGGCCTCTGTCCTTGGGAAGACACGCTCTGGCCAACAGTGCTAACGGGGACAGATGGATCTCCATAATGCAAGGCAAGGAAAGCTGACTGACCTCAACGTGAGCCTCCCCTTGACACCCCTCACCTCACTCTGCTGGGTGGCCCCTTAGGAAGCCCCCACCCAGGCTCCTTCCCCCTGATGTGTGGGGCTCAGGAGCAGTTTCCCCTTACACTGTGAATTCCACCTCATCACCTCAGCCTCCTAAGCATGACCATCATTAGAGAGACCGTCCCTCTGCTCCCTGGACGGTCCCAGAGTACCCTTAGATTTCCTCAGTTTCCCAAGGCTCTGCAGAAATGCCACCCTTATTCCTTGTGCTGCCCTGGGTGCTATCGGGTCTTAACCCCACTTGAGAGGCATTGTCCAACCATCCAGTGTCTTGCCCTCTAAGGACATATTTTGATCATTTTCCTTGAATTCTCCACAGGCAAACATTACGTCTGCTATGTTTTGACTGATAGTTAGAACCACATAAGCCAGCTTGCTTCTTGTGTTGCCTTTCTGTTAGGAAATTTTGAAGCTAAATTCTGTGCCAGTCAGCGATTCATGACAAGTTTACTCTGACCCAGCAGGGCGCATTAATCTTGAGCTAGTTTAGGAGAACAGGGTCTACTTTGTGAAGTGGGCACAGGACACACGCTAAACAATGAGTCATACTAAGTCAAATGGGGTTTCTGTCTTCACGGATGTGCCCAACGCACTCTGTGCGGAGGGTCCCAGAAGACCCATGGAAAGTACAGTGGCTTTCTGAGCTCGTGAGAGTATGTTCAAGGCATATCTTCACACAGACTGCAGAGAAAGAACAAGAGAGCCGAGGGAGGGAATGGTGAGACTGGGGTTTAGCACCTTGTTCCCCTGCTTGGCCTCAGATATAAAGACAGGGTGAAAATTCTACAAGCATATGCCATCCCTAAAAAACTTGAGGGACAAAAGAGCTTTCAAAATGAAAATCGCTGTCCCATGAAAAGTAACCCGGGTTTCTCCACCTCCAGTGCTCTGGAGAAGTAAACATGGTGGCAGAGGCCAGAGCTGCCTCATTGTTCCAGAAGGTGGCGCTGCTGCTACGTGGGAACAGGGGCTGTGGGCCCCAGCACCCCAGGCTGGATTAATGTTGCAAGTGGAGCGACTGGAGCTGGGTTCCCAGCCCTCCAGATGGGAAGAAGTGACTGTCATTCCCTAGAGCTGCATCAGCTCAGTTGCCACGTCTTCCGGAAATGTCCAGGATATGCTAACTCGCAGACATAAGGATTATTAAAATATCCTGAGATGCCCAGTGAACACGGACCCACCTCGCACCCCAGGCCCTGTCCTCCTCATACTGTGTGCAGTCACCTATGGTTCTGTGGGAAGGGTGGTCTGACTTCACTCATTCAGCCCACCAGTATTGATTAGACACCTTTGATGGACTGAGTTAAAATGTGGGGTCAGGTACATTTCCCATAAATAAACGCATGGCATTTTCCTAATGTCCCCTTAATGAGAATCCAACAATGATTACAACACAATAAGGCTAACACCAACATTTAGCCAGTGCTTTCCATGTTCTAGCAACTACAAAGGTACTTGCTTTTCTTATCTTATTGCCCTCCCTCGGCCCCATGCACTGCAGACTGTTAGAAACCTCATTTTGATGACATGATGTCTTTGGTCAGATGTCATCTTCTCAGTCCCCATCCCACCCACCCTCCTCCTCAGTTAATCATCCCACAGTGCCCCATACACATACACTTTATTTGTGTCTCTTCTCCCACTAGAATGTAAGTTCCGCAGGGACACATTCAGAGACTCATGAAATATTGGTGGCATGATTGAATGAGGCCTGACTTGCTCCCATCGGAGCGTCTCACACCCCGTCCCCGGGTCCAGAACCTGTGCCTCCGTGGCAGAGGACATGAGTGATCCGCAGGCATGGAGCCCTGTCTGAGCTGTGTTACTGCGTGTGCTGCCCTGTGGAGTGAGCGTTCATCCTATTATCATGTTACAGACTGGAGAACTGAGATCAGTTACTTTGCCCCAAACACAGCTTATAAATGGGGGGGGGGGGGCAGGGATTAGAATCCGGGCAGCCTGACTCCTCTAAGTAGAGAGGATGAGGAGGAAGAGGTGCTGGGAAAGCATTTCTGATTCTAGGTGACAATAGTCACGTACAGCAAGTTAGAGGTGAATGCCATTTCCTTAATAAGCATGAACAAGAAAATGGATATCTTCTCTTTTCTATGTCTGAAGGCCATAGAAATGGAAAAAGAAAAAAGAGAAGGAAAGAGAAAAGCCCCTACTGACAGCTTTGAAAGAGGAAGAAATACGATTTTTACTTTATTTTAGGCAGATGGGTTTGCAGTGGCCTCCCCCACCCCTGCTGACCCAAGGCCCCACTTGAGCTATGGAGGGGGAGCATTTACCTAGAAGACCCTCGCAAGCCCCTCCCCCAAGTGCTTCCTCCTCAGGACAAAAATAGGCTGCCATACAATAAAGGGGCCAGAAATTTTTCAATCCAGGGTTTCCTGTCTGAGGCCTCCAGGTAGCAAGGCCCATTGGGGACGGGCAACGTGCTCTTCAAGACTAGCCTATTGTTATTTTTGTAGCTTGTGAGTCTTTTTTATAGAAACGATTATTTGAGCATTGAAAACTTTTGTTGGTGACAACTAGGAAGGTCCCTTGGGAAGAGGCGACTAGCTGAGTCTAGACGGGTTCCCACGCAGGTCTTCCTTTCCCACCTCCCTAGGGGCGGGAAGCAGGGAGACGGGGATCGGAGGTCGCACCTGCTTTCTGGACTTGGCTCCAATGGGTCCAGGAAAGCTAGCCTCCCTCATAGGAGCCTCAGTGATCCAGAACACAGCTGGGGTCTTAGACAGGGATTGGCAAACTGCTTCCCACACTGAGTCCAGCCCTCAGGCCTGTTTTTGCAAATAAAGTTTTATCGACACACATTGCTCACAGGCCAGGACTGCCTTTGGTCTGCAGATGACGGAGCTGAGTAGATGAATGCAGATCCTAGCACTTGGAAAGACTCAAATAGTTACTATCTGGCGCTTTACAAGAAAGGTTGTCAGACACTGAGCTAGAATATAAACGGGGAAAAAAGCCCTCAGAGTTAAAAAATAAGTGGCAGAAATTCTGAAGTTCATTCACAGTAGTAGTCGGGGAGCTCTTCAGTCTCACACATGTAATTCATCCATAATAATTCTCTTTGAGCTTTCTTTTCTTCATCTATAAAGTGGGAATCATATAGCCTCTTGACTGACATCGCTAAGCTGTGCTGTAGGTCAAGTTCTAAGCCAGAGCCTAGGATGGCAGCTATCTGTAAGCTGAAAACACATCACAGGTGCCAAGAAGCCTCACTAAGGGGCATCGCTACAACAGGAAGTAAGCTGGATGGCTGAGGAGCCATCCACCTGGCCCCTTCTGTGGGGTTTTGGGGGGTGAAGTGGGGACAGAGATTGTGTGAGTTTCTTGCAGCTCCCTCTGAGACTAAGATCCTGTCTCTGGGGACCTTCTTCCACTCACCACATTCCTCTTTCCCAGTGTGTCCATCCCACTCCCCTCCCCAAATCCCTTCTCCCTTCCTTCATGGCCCTATTCATATGTTCCCCCCTTGGTGAAGCCGCCCTGGAGAAATTGGACCACATCTGCCCTCAGAGGTTTCTTGGGTCTTTGGGGGACTTGATTCTGAGCCAGTTTTGAGGTTGTCTGTTTTCTCGTGTGTTTGTGCTTCCTGGAAGAGGTAGACCTAAACTTGGCCCTGGATGGCTGGGAGGCAGATCTATGGGAAGATAAGAGAATAGGGCCTTACGGGCTGGGAAGTAGGTGGGCAAGTGGTTCAGAAGGAAAGAGGCTACTGAGAATGGAGGGGGGGCAGGAGCCCTTGAGAGACACTTTCATGAGCATGGGGAGCAGTTATTGGAGGCCCTTGGGGCCTTGGGACTTGACCAAATAGGGACTCGAGTGATGTTCTTGAGCAGAGAAAGGAATGTTAGAAGATTTAGGAAGCCTGGGCTTCCTCCTGGCCACCAGAGGGAATTCCCAGGATTGTCCACATCTCCTTGCAGTGGCCAGGGTAGAAGTTTTATTACTTTGTTAGGGACAGGCCAGGGTCCCCAATGACAGGACTTGCCTCCACTGGAAAGTCTAACTGGTTCACGCATGCTCTGCTTTGGGGCAGACCATTCTCAGAATCCTTTGCTGAGTGCCAGAGGGCTCCATCAGTCAGGTGGGGACCGCCCTGTGTTCAGCATGGGACAGGGAACCTTTGGGGGACAGCAGGTCCAAGGGAGGCCTCCAGGGCCTCAAGTGGGCCAAAAACACCCCACAGAAATGGCCCTACCCAGCCCTGGTTGGGAATGAGCCGGGCTTGGAGAGAGGTACCAGGCACATAGTACTGTGAACACCCTGTCTGTGGTGCTTGGTCAGGCCACCCTCCTGCACGGCCCAAGGTGAGCAGGGCCACCCAGCTGCAGCCCACCTGCCCCTGCCCTACAGCAGTTCCCAGGGGCTGGTCTAAGCACCATCACCATTCTGGTGATACACCAGATGACTTGGGCCAGTCCTGGTTCACAAGGTCGTGCCGGTCCAGCACCTGCCTCTGTGCTTTGCCAGCAGACAGAGCCACCCGGGCGGGGGAAGAGGAAGGTGTCGCCGGGGGTGTTGAAGCATCCATTATTCCTTTATTAGCCAGCAAGCCGTCGTCTCTGGTCACAGTTCTCCTTCCTGGCAGCAGTGCATTTGGGGGCGGAGAAGCCCGGTTATTTTCGTTCACCCCGGCTCTGTCGCTGGGAGTGGTGGTGGGGGTGGACGGGGCTACGTGCTCTCTCGCAGGCATTTGTGAATGGTCCCGGCTCCCAGGCCGGCCTGCCGGCAGGCGGCCCCCCCACAACACACCAACACTCGCTGGCTGCGCGGTGTTTTTTCTAGCATTGCAGCAGCCTGGCCGGAGGAAGCTTTCTTCTGGCCCAAGAACAATACCAGGGTCAACCCAGGGACCTCCCTCCTACACCCTCTTCCTTCCATTGTGAGGCACTGCACAATCCCAGGCCTCTCGGCCCTGCTCAGCCGGTGGGGGCTGGGGGTGCCAGACCAGGAGACATGGGGACACCTCCAGTCACCTGCCTCTACTCCCCAGCCTGGCTTGGGGCTCTGGAGGTGGCAGGTGGGAGACCAAGTGTGCATGAGTGGCTGTTAGCTACCTGTGTTTGCACCCTTGCTACAACCCTGGCTGGGTGGCGCCACCCTCTCCCCCAACCTCACTGAACATGCCAGGGCTGGGAAAAACCTAGAACTTCTGCCCACCACCCCACTAAACAGACAGGGAAACAGGCCTGGAAAGGTAAAAGATTTACCAAACTTCTTATGGCCCTGCTTAAAAATTCTTCACTGATCCCCAGACTTTCCTCTGCCCCCCACACCTGCTGGCCTTACAGGCCTCTCTCCTGTCTGTGGTCTAGTCTTGGTGACTAAATATGGGGCCCATGGTCTAGCCACACGAGTCCCCTGCCTACAAGTCCCTCCCACTTCGTCTGCCTGCCTGCCTCATGCCTATTCTTCAAAGACTTCGGAAAGGTCGCCTCCTCTGTGAAGCCCTCCCTAATAACACACTTCACTGTGTCCTGAAGTTTGCTGACTGTCCTGGGCTCCACATGCACTAAATGCATATCTAGAGCAGGGCCATCCCTCCACGCCACTGGTGTACAGCCAGGTCTCTCCCTCCCACATGTGTGCCTCTTGGCGATGCACTCACCAGATCCTGGGAGCTGGAGACATGCTTTATTCACTCTGCAACAGGTTCTCCAAGTGCAGTTGCAGGCCAGCAGTATCAGAACCACCTGGAATCTTGCTCAAAATGCACATTATGGGCCTCCCTTCATTCCTACTGAGACAGAGGCTCTGGAGGTGGGCCCAGTGATCTGCATTTTAACAAGCCTTCCCACCCACTGATTCTAAGAAGTGCCAGTTTGATTTTTTTTTAAGTTTATTTTTTAGTTATTTGTTTGCAGTCCTGGGGATTGACCACAGGGCTTTGTGCATGCTAGGCAAGCACTCTACTACTGAGCTACACCCTCGGCTCCCATGAGACACTTGAGAACCACTGCCGTAAGACCTACTTGCAGGTGATGGGCTTTTAATAACTTGTAGATCATTCAGTGAGTCATTGATAGCACCTTACTCTGTCCCCTTGCATTTGTGGCTGAGACGCTTGGTTGGTTGTTTTTTTTACCATCACTTCACTCAAGTGAAGGACAAAGAGTCTTGCTCTGTTTCACAACCCAGAATAAGAATTTGCAAAGAGTCAGGGGATACAGGGATGACACATCACCTAGAATCCTGTCATTGGCCATGCCCCAGATGGTCCCTGGGCCCCAAAGTCCTGAGAATTAGAGCCCCCGGGAGGCTCATTACCTTCACACCAGTCAAGGTAGAAACCTTGGCCATAGGTCAGAGCACTACCTGGGAGAGCTGTGGGACAACCTTGGCGTCTAGATGGGAGAAACAGCTGGGCTTACCATTCTGGAGCTCTCCTTTCGAGTCACTCGCTCTGTGTGTGGGCAGAGGGGCCATCCTGTATCTGTGTGATGGGGTGGCTGATGGTCAGAGCCCCAGTCAGCAACATGCCATGACCCTGAAGCTCGCTAGGTGGTAAGCATCGGACATAGAAATAACACAGCAAACACAAACTTCTGCGTACAAAGGGAGTGATCACAAGCTGGTAATAACGAGACCACAAATGACACCAGCAATGCAGCGGCAGGCTGAGCTTCGCACTGTGGAGATGCTAAGTATTGTGGTTGTATCCAGTGGTCGAACTTGAGCAGAGGGCCCAAGGACAGCTGGTCATTTCCCGGGTCTGGGCCTGACTTTCCTGATGTGTAGGGGTGTGGGCTCTATCATCCTTCTAGGGCCACACCTGCACCTTCTTGCACCTGCTTTTAGAAGAAAAACAGGTCATTAAAGCATTGTATGTGTTCTCGTGTTCTTCAAAGACTCGTTTTTCCTTTTGGCCCCCAGCCCCAAGGAGGAGGCCCTGCCTGGAGGACCCAGCCTGCTCTTTCCCCCAGACCTCCAGGTGCATTTTCATCACTGACGGGGGCTCTAATGTCGCCTTTGCTGCTGCTGGCTGGAGCATGTCTCTTTTAGTTCCCAAAAGTCTGCCACTGCGGTAACCTCATTCTCTGCAGAGACGGGGGGCCGCCAGCTCCAGGTCCAGGGCCCGAGCTCCCAGGTGCCCACTGGAACCCTGGTGCTCCATGAGGCCACCAGGTCTATGCTGAGTGGCCACTGAGCTGTGGCCCTGGGTTCCTCTGCACCTTGGTGCTGAGGTGTCAGAGGCGCTGAGGGCTACCACGGCTCGGTATCATTGCTGAAGTGAGCGTGTTGGACCAAATGACCTTGCTAGCCACCTCCACCTCATACAGTATGTGGTTCCAATTGGATCATGGTTATTTCCAACTCATTGGTATAGTGGGTGCCATTGGTTTAGATAGGATTCAGAAGAGAGAAAGGAAGAGGCAGGCTGGGAAAACTTCCTGCCTCCACGAGGAGATAGGTCCAAAGATTGAGATCCACCTACCCATGTTTTCCAACATGGTACATGCTTGTAGTTTGCAAAAATTAAGTAATACTACAGGGTCTTTAACAGAAAATAGCAGCTTTCCAGCCCATTCTTCCTCAATCTACCAGCTCCATTCCTCAAGGCAACTACTTTTCACTTTTTTCTTCTTTTTTTTTCTGATGGTACAAACCTATTTCTAACATGGATTTCTAATATTTAGTGCAAATTGACTTGAAATGTAACATTAACCATCTGGGTAAGTTGGTAGCTTCCTGTCCTCAGCACTATAAAGTTACTGTTTTTCCTTCGTAATTAAGTATCTTGCAAGGAGATATTTAAGACTACATAAATATATTGTTTCTGATAATGCTTTTACACACGAGTTTTGGCATGCATTGACAGTTCTTGCCTGAAATATCATCATGCTGATTCAGCAAAATTTTTCCGATTTCATGTGCATTTCTTAGT
>PVJS01012441.1:24379-43961 GCA_004027185.1 Glis glis
AGAGAGAGAGAGAGAGAGAGAGAGAGAGAGAGAGAGACAGGGAGAGAGAGAGAGTGTGTGCGCGCGCGTGCGCGAGCTGAGGCTGGCCGCAAACCCGGATCCTCCGGTCTCCGCCTCCCAAAGTACTGGGATTACAAGCGTGCACCACCACGCCCGGCTCTTATTGTTTGTTTTGATGCTCAAATTGTCCCAGATTTGACCAGTGGGAGCCCCTTCCAACTGATTTCTATGTATTTCTGAAATGTCCCCATTACCCTTTGAGTAGTCCCTGGCAGAAGAAGTTGTTCTGGGTTTATCTGGTACTTTCTCTGCCCCCGCCCTGGAATCCACTCTTACCCAAGGAGCCCTAGTATGTTTTAGTGAATGGTTTTTAGAAACCAGGATTGGGCGGTGGGTGTCCCCATTGCTGCTGAGGCCCGGTGTGGTTCTGACCCTCCCTCTCTCCCACTCCCCGAGTGCCTGGGTCCCCAGATCATAGATCCTCTTATTCAGCTTCTCTCTGAGACAAACCTGGAATCTTTGCCTGGGTGTGAGGGCCACAGGCTAGTTGCATGGCTCTGTGGGGTGAGGAAGGGATCCCGGGAAGTTCATGTTCAGACTGTCATCCGGTTCCGGCATTTCCTCCCAGCCTGAGCCCTGCCTATTCTGGTGCCGGGTGCCTCTGAGCTCTGGGGGTGTGCAGGCCACTTCAGCGCACTGCTCCCCGGTATTGTCTGCCTATCCCTGCACCACTAAGTTGCCGGCTACCCCTTTATTCACTTCCTGTCTACTCAAGTTTTGTTGAAATCTCTTTTCTCATTCTTTGTGCTTTTGTGGCTTTATACCTTTGTTTATGAATGGGAGAGGGAGAGTTGAAATAAATGCACTGGTCAACCCACCCACCACACAAGTCAGAAGTCTAACTTCATGATATTTTTTAAACCAGGGAATAATAACAGCAAGAGTTGAGGGTAAGACTGAGCTTAACACGCCCGTCAGGAACGGCAAGCAGAGTAGATGTTGTCACCTGTCCTCTGAGTCCAGGCAGGAGATCTGGCCAGTGGCTGAAGCCCTGGACATGTTTTCACTGTGGCTAAAGGGGACAGGGGCATATACCCCAATGCCAGTAAGTAGGTTCTTTTCTTCCTTGTTGTTCAAAGAATTCTAGGAAGTCACACACACACACACACACACACACACACACACACACACACACCAGCCAGGGAAGGGCACATGGGGTAGAGTATGTACCCCCAGCCAGCCATCTGAGAGGCCCCGGGAAAGTCTCCCTTTGGATTCAGACCCCGCAAGAGCAGAGGTGCTCAGGGGCCCAAGGATAAGGCCATATTGTCCTTACCTACTTAGGATTCTAGCCACACCCTGTCTGGCTTTGAACTTGACCCCTCCCATGAGAAAGACCCCCTCTACAAGCCTCCAGGGCCCTGAGAGCAGGGCTCTGGCCCAGCACCGTGTCTGATACTGTTATACACAGGGTTAGTGCTCAGTCCTTCCAGCAGCTGCTAAAACTCCAGAGCGAGTATGTGCACCAACTGTGCAAAAAAGAGCAGAGCCGCCTCAGACAAGCCGCCTCTGGAAACTCACAGGGCGCCACATTGCCGGGCTGTCTTCCTCTGTGGCCACAGAGCCTCTCCATGGGAGAGGGGGAGTTGAAACCCCTTTGGGGTTACTAAGAAATGTGGCCCCTGCCCCTCCCCGGTGGTAGCCCGGCCCCAGAAGGCCGCATATAAAGTACAAACCGTCCCAGCCTTCTGCCAGTTCACATCTCCACAAGCCGTGCATTCTGCAGTTCCTGAAAACCATTTGTATAGAACTTCTGGGAGCTTTAGTCTCCTTTCTTGAGAGTTCCCGCTCATTTCTGGAAATATTTAAATAAGCGAGGATACCCTCCAGGCAGGCAGGGCAGGTTTTCCAGCATAACACATTGTGCCCTGGTGATAAGAGGCGGCAGCCTGAGAGCTCACCCGCTGATGGGGGGGGGGGGTCTGCAGGTGGCTCTCAGCTGCTCCTCATCTCCGGAGTCTCCTTATTACCTGGAAGTGCTCCATTTCCAGCCTGTCACTGGCGAGGATCCATCCCTCCTATGGACACATTGTCATCTCAGGCTTTGATGTGTGGTTTAAAGCTGGGGTGAACTGGGGTGGGGCTGGTGGAGTGGAGAGGCTTGGGTAAGGGGATGCCTAGGATGGGTACCTGGACCAGCCAGCGAGAACACGGGAAACTGCTGCCTCGCCCTGGTGTCCAGGAGAAGGAACAGCAAGCACTAGATGATAGAACAAAGAGATGGCATTTCTCCCTGGGCGTGGCATCTTGAAGACTACCTGGTCACCTTCCACATCATCCTGAACAAGTTATCCCATCAAGGAAACTCAGGACCTGATGAGGAGTGCCGGACCCAAGGCCACACAGCTAGTCCAGCCGCAGGCTTGGAGCCAGGGTCTGCAGGTCACTGCTCGCCCCACATATCCTGCAGTTTCTTTTATAAGAGTTCCAAATGGTGGGTTCTCAGGACATCTGTTTAATAATTTATTCTAGAATTTCCTAGGGCTCAGCATCAAGTAGGTGTTTTTGAAAAGGCTTCATCACTAAAGTGTCTGAGCATAAAACGTTCTGTGGAAAGGAAATTAGAAAAAAGGAAAGGAAATGACCATTGGCGCTGCCTCCCTGTTCCTGCACAGCACCTCTGCACCAGCAGAACTGCAGGGCCATGCGGCTGTGGCAGCTGCCCTGACCCCCAAACCAGGGGCTCCTTGGCCCCTCCTGGCCCTGCATCCAGAAAGATGCAGTGACTGCTGGCGGGCTCCAGAAATGCTATGGAGAAAGGACTTTTCTGCCCTGTCTTCCAGATGTCGTATATTGCTGCTGTGCTTCGTCCTCTCTCTGGTCTCTGTTCTCCATGCTGTGCCGGGAGGCAGACCTGGGAGGGTTTTTTTAATTTACTTTTTGTAATACTGGGGATTGAACCCAGGGGCATTCTACCTCTAAATTATGCCCCCAACCTTACTTTATTTTTTATTTTGAAACAGGGTCTTACTAAGTTGCTGAGGGCCTCACTAAGTTGCTGAACCTGGCCTTGAACCCACGATCTTCCTATCTCAGCCTCCCAAGTACTGGGATTACAGGCATGCACCACCATGCCTGGCTTGGAAGTTCTTTATTAGCCCCTAAAAAAAGGCTTTTAATACCTAGGCCAGGCCTGCCATTAGATAATATGACAACTTTGTGCAAATTAGAAAGAGTTCCCCTTTCCCCAACACACCCAACAGCTTCTGCCTGAAATTGTAGTAAAAATTATTCCAGAGGCCAGGGGTGTGACTCAGTGGTCGAGTGCTTGCCTAGCACATGTGAGACCCTGGGTTCCATCCCCAGCACTGCAAAACAAAACCAAAAATGGTTCCAAGCTATAACTGCCGAGAGGTAGGGGCATCTCCCAGGCTTGTACCAAGCATATATGAGCAGCACGGGACCTAATTTTAAGCAAATGAAGTATGAGTTGAATACCTAAGCCACTAATTCATTTTCTAGAAGGCCAGACTTGGAGTTCAAAACATTAGGCCTGCTAAGGAGAAGCCTCCCGTGGAGGGTAATATCTACCAGCCAAGAAGGCAAGGTACCTGCTCTATTACTCAGGAGGAAGGAGTCACAAGATCACAGAGTGCCGTACCGGAAAGGACCCTACAAGGTCACCTAGTGCAGCTCCTTTCATTTTGCAGGTGGCAGAATCGAAGCCCAGACAGAACCCCCTACTCTGAGCACAGGGCTTCTGTTCTCCCCGGTCCAAGCAGAAGAGCTGGCATCTCAAGGCTGTCGTGGGTCAGAGGTCGCAGTACACGGCCAGGGGTGCCTGCCATGGGGCGGGGGGCTAAGTGCAAAGGGGATTTTCAGGGAAGAAAAGGAGCTGCTGGATTCCCAAAATTCCTGGGGGGACTCAGCCCAACCCTAGGGGGTTACCTCACTCATCTTCTCAGCTAGCCATTGTCATCCTCTTAGAAGTAGATTCTTTTTATGAAAAGATAGTCATATTTGATATGCAAGTCAGTAATCTGCGATTCACTTTAAAGACATTCATTGCAAAGACCTTCCACGAAGTTGAACATAAGAACTAGACAGCCTGAGACAGAAGCTTCATAGCACGGCTGGTAAATCCCACCCAGCCCAGCTGAGGTATAGCGGCTGGTCAGGGGCTGCCCACGTGAGGGACAGTTGCCCCTGTTCCACCCCTCCCAACGCATGCGTGCATACACACACACACTGTAAACCCCAAGATCCCATGAAAGTATTTTCCGAATATGCTAAAAATGCTGAGAACAGTTAATTCGCGTTCCTGTGACCTCCAGGGCTGCTCCATGCCCTCTGGATTATTATTTTGCTTCAAAGTGTACCCTTCAGGTCAAAGCAGAAATATTTGCTTGGCAAGAAAAGAGAAGACGTTCCTTTATGTGGCCCTTCCTGGCAGCACGGAGAGGGACATTGTTCCAGCAGGCTGGCGTGTGGTGTGGTCAAGGAAATGCATCAGCCCCTGAGCAAGGTCCTTTGAGGACGCCCAAAGGGCAGCACTGGTGGCCTGCTGCGTGGATCAGCCAGGCCATCCCCGGGAGGAGGCGGCTCTGATTGGTTGAAGATAGAGTGAGACAAGTCGAATCCATGGGTAGGGAGCCAGGGGAAGCTCGTGGGACCATGGGGGACCCTCCCTGTGCTACAAGCAGGATAACCCAAGACCTCAGGGCCCTTCGCAGAAGCGAGCATTAGTTGGAAGTTCTTCCAGTCTTTCTGTTAGCTTGGTGTGAAGCCGCAGCCCCTCCACCAAGCTAAGACTGCATTCCAGAGACTGCAGCTACATGCTTGTCCCCTCCGTCCTTGTAATACATCAGTGCCAGGTGCTCGTGCCCAGCAGCAGCCCGTGCCTTTGCCCGCCCTCAGACAACTAAGTGTGAGTCTCTGGGCAGTGAGGCCTGGACCTGGGTCATGTTTAATGTTTCCTGAGTGAACCCAGTATGCAGCTGGGGCCCAGACCTTCTGCCCTAAGGTATTAAGGATTTGTCCCAGCCGGGCATGGTGGCGCACACTTGTAATCCCAGTACTTTGGGAGGTAGAGACCAGAGGATCCGGGTTTGCGGCCAGCCTCAGCTCTCTCTCTCTCTCTCTCTCTCTCTTTCTCTCTCTCTCTCTACCTAGTGAGGCCCTCCACAACTTCGTGAAACCCGGTTTCAAAATAAAGTATAAAAAAATAGGACCGGGGGTGTAGCGCGGAGGTAGAATGCCCCTGGGTTCAATCCCCAGTACCGCAAAAAAAAAGTAAAAAAAAAAAGGATTTGTCCCATTCTGTAAGGAGTTTACATCAGAGAAAAATAAGGGGTTAGCCTTCTGATCCTAACTTTAAAACATCAGCGCTGTGACCTCTGTCTTCTTGAAGTGAGGACACCCAGGCCTGAGCACTGCTCAGTAGCCTCTCTCTTCCATAAGAACACAGGATCCTTCAGAGCAGGGACAGGGCCTTATTTGCATTGAATTGCTCACAGGTGATGGATGCTCTGTCCCGTCTCTATCCCAACCTGTCCTCCACCCAAAACAGTAAATTGTATCCTTCGTGTGTGTGTGTGTGTGTGTGTGTGTGTGTGTGTGTGTGTTACTGGGGATTGAACCCAGAAGCATTCTGCCTCTGAACTACATCTCCAACCCTATTTTATTTTTATTTTGTTTTTTTTGTTTTTTTGTTTGTTTTGTTTTGTTTTGTTTTGTTTTGTTTTGTGGTACCAGAGATTGAACGCAGGGGCGTTCTACCTCCGCGCTATGCCCCCAGCTCTATTTTTTATGCTTTATTTTGAAACCGGGTCTCACGAAGTTGCGGAGGGCCTCACTAAGGAGAGAGAGAGAGAGAGAGAGAGAGAGTGAGAGAGCTGAGGCTGGCCGCGAACCCGGATCCACCGGTCTCCGCCTCCCAAAGTACTGGGATTACAAGCGTGTGCCACCACGCCCGGCCCTTATTTTTATTTTGAAATAGGGTCTCACTAGGTTGATGAGAGTCTCACTACTTGCTGAGGCTGTCCTCAAACCTGTGATCCTCCTGTCTCAGCCTCCCAAGTACTGGGATTACAGGCATACACCACCACGCCCGGCAAATTGTATCCTTAAATGTCATAGGCTCACCCACCCCATTTGGTCCCCAGCTGCCTCCCTAATCCTGCATTAGTCCTCCTTGTCTCTAACGATCATGATGGCCTCCTGACTAGTCTGCCCTGTGTTTGGTTTATATCCCCTTAAATTCATCCACCACATGACCTCCACGTAGTCTACACAGGGTGCAAATCTAACTCTTTATTTGCTCAAGCCTGTCCCTGTCCACCATCATACAACCAAGCTCCTGTCACATGAGGCCTCCCTGGTCCAGCCCCTGCTTTCCTTTCCAGCCTAGCAGGCCACATTTTCCCTGTGCCACACGCTATGTCACAGCCACACAGGATTCTGGTGGAGCCCCAAACAGAGAAGAGCCCAGAGCCCTGTCTTCACCTGACCTGTTATAACCCAGTGCCCAGCATGGAACTGTCCATGGTAAGTAGACACAGCAGCCCCATCCACCCCACAGCACAGGACTCAGAGGGCAGGGCACAATCCTTCCAAGCTGGGTGACCTTGAAGGAGTGCCTTTGTTTCTCTGTTCTCAGCTCTACAGTAGGGATAATAAAATGAGCCCCTGCAAGCCACCATCTGTGGCTGAAGGCTGTCATGACAATCAGGCAAGATGATAATTGAAAAAGTGCTTTGAAACTGCAAGGCGCCGGTCAAATCCAAGGGCTTCCGTGTGGCCATCGGTAAATACGTGTTGCACCCGGAGGCTCGCTGGGCCCGCTGGGAGCGACTCAGCACACAGCGCCGTGCACGTGCCTAAGAGCAAGCCAGGCATACTGGTGGCGACACTGGCCTCTTCCCTCGGCATTTTTATAAAGGGAATCGGGCGAAGGAAATGTCTAGGAATAGACAATCTTCCTAAACTCCCCCAAAATAACTTCAGTGGAAACAATTGTGGTAACGTCCATGCTGCTGTTATTGTTTCAGTCCACTGCAATATGGGAAAAAACCTCCCGGCATTTCCAACTCAACTGGGAATCAACTCGACTTCCAGAGGCCTGGAAACAAAGGGATTGTGCTCCAGGGCCGCTCTGGGTGTTCATGGCCTGTTAGCGCCGAAGACAATCCCAGGGCCTGTGTATAACTCGCTTTTCCTCTCTCCTTCCCTTTGGGGACATGCTTGCTTGGGGCCTTTTCATTTTCCCATGGATGGCTTCTGGGGGTTGTTGGGAGGGGAGTTATAACTGCGTGTGGGCGTCTGGAGTCCCCTCCAGCCCAGCACACAGCCCAGAACCTGCAGCGATGCTTCGCCACCCACACCAATACAGTCTGCACCCTCCGGAGGCCCTGACCCCATGCTCATGGTGCCATCTGCATACAGGTGCTCGTGTCCCCAGACTGGTCACAGCCCCCTCACCTTTCTGCCTCCCTGCTGCTCCTCTCGCTGGTCTGTCCTCTTCAAAGAAATTGTAGTGCACCTTCCCCCAGTCCCCACTCATCACCTCTCTCCCTGACTCACAAGGCATCCAGCAGCCTCTGCTCGCCCAGGAGGCAGTGTCTGATGCCCTGGACTCTTTCTTTACTCCCCTGTCTGTTCTTGCCCTCCTCCATCCCCTAATGGGTGCCTCAAATTTCCCAAGACCACCCTATTTTCCTGTCATTTTATTCTTTTCAAAATCCTCAGCTTGTTAATTATGTGACTAAATGTGATTTAATTTTTTACTTTGCAAAAAAAAAAAAAAGAAGAAAACCCTGATAGACTCTTTGTTCCTATTTCTGGCTCACCATACACGAAGACCAGTTTCCTTCTTGCGTCTGCATCCTGCCCTAAGTACTTCCCTACCACCTCTCTGCTTCTAATTCTTTCATCCCTCAGAACCTCTATTATTTCCCTCTTTTTGCTCCCAACTACCTGCTGGAACATTCTAGATTCCTTGCTTTCTCAGAACATGGTACCCTACCTCATTGCTCCTCACACTTCGATTGGCATATGAATAGCAATCAGATGTGGTTAACGTGCAGGTTCCAATTCAGGAGGACAAGAGTGAAGCCCAGACTTCTCCATCTCTAGCCAGCTCCCAGGTGACGCCAATGCCGCTGGTCCCTGGGCCACACACTGAGTAGTAGGACCCTATGACAGAGTTTCCCAAATTTTGCTGCACACTGGAATCACGTGAGGGTTTTTAAAGAGATTGATACTTCCACCCCCAGACATTCTGATTTTATTGACATGGGATACAATCCAGGCACTGGGATTTTAAAGCCTCCCCAGGTGATTATAATGCGTAAAGTGTGGTAACCACTGTCTTATTGTATTTAGCAAACATAGCTAAGCCTACTGTTTATTTCATCTGTGCTTACATTGTCTCCTTTGAGAAACCATAGTCCCCTCTCAGGACCTGGTCAACTGTTTTTTGTTGTTGTTGTTGTTTTTGCAGTACTGGGGATCGAACCCAGGGGCATTCTACCTCCAAGCTACACCCACAGCCCTATGTTTCATTCTTTATTTTGAAACAGGGTCTCACTAAGTTGCAGAGAGCCTCACTAAGTAGCTGAGGCTGGCTGCGAACCTGTGATCCTCCTATCTCAGCCTCCCAAGTACTAGGATTACAAGCATGCGCCACCAGGCCCAGCTGTTTTTTTTTGAGGATTAATTTTTTTATTATTAATTGACTGACCAATTGAATTTTAGACCCTTAGATGCTTTTTTGATGATTAACAAGTTTTAGTACTGCACACATTGCTGGCAGGGACCCATACTAGATGTCAAGGGAAATAAAAATGAGAAGGTCGTAGATCTTTCCAGAGCATAGTGAAATCTACTCTGTACCAGACTTGGCCAGGGGGGCCTGTAAGGCATGGTTTCCAGGGCTGTGGACACAATTTCTTGTCTTCTAACCCCAAAGGGGGGAAAAAATTCCTTGGCTTGCTTATTCTAAAACAGTACCACTCATTTCTTTTTCCTTTTGGTCTGAGGCAGTGTTTCTCAACTTGACCACCCTGTAGACTTACCTGGGGAGCTTTTAAAATCTCTGGTGCCAGCCTGTCCCCCAGACCAGGACATCAGAGCCTCTGCAGTGGGACCTGGGCATCAGGAAGTTCTCAGGCTCCCCATGGGCTGCCAATGAGCAGCAGGGCTGAAAGGCACTGACCTCAGGTTTTTGTTGATTTGAATGTAAATACAATTCACCTCTCCTCCAGGAGGAATGAGCTTGTCGGGTCTTTCCCTGAAAGTAGAAGAGGGGAGAATTTGAGAATGCTGGGCACCCCTGGGTGGGGGAAGGACCCAATGAGGGAAGCTGTCTCCTGCAAAGTGCACCTGGCCTCCCAGCAGGTCTCCAGAGCAGGGGCAGCAAACCCTGACCTGCTGCCAAATCCAGCCCTCATCAGTCTTTATAAATAAAGTTTTATTGGAAAACAGCCATATTTTGGGAGCTGCTTTTGCTATATAACAGCAAAATTGAGTGGTTGTGATAGAGACCATATGACCTGCAGAGATGAAAATATTGAGTATTTGCTTCTTTATAGGAAAAGTTTGCCAACCTCTGTTATAGAGGAGAGACCCTGCATTGACTCCTGACTACAGTTTATGTGTTGACACTGGGAATTTTTTTTTTTTTTTGTATTGGGGACTGAACCCAGGGACATTCTACCACTGAGCTACACCTCAGCCCTTTGTATTTTTTGTTTTGAAACAAGGTCTCACGAGGTTGCTGAGAGTCTCGCTAAGTTCCTGAGGCTGCTTGAACCTGTGATCCTCCTGTCTCGGCCTCCCATGTACTGGGATTATGGGCGTGTGCCGCCATGTCTAGCTAACACTGGGCATTTTTTAAACCACTTTTTCAACTCTTTGGGATTGTTTAGGGTCCTTAAAACAGAGCATCCTGATGAATGTGTGGAGAATAAATCCTGTTTGGGTCAACCATATCTGGTGGGCTTGGTGGCGGTTGCTACAGGCTGCTGCGCTCTGGCACCAAGCAGTCTCTCTGGCTTACCCCAGTGTGCCACACATGGTACAGTCTTCTCTGTGGACTGCAGTGTCAGAGGATTGGGAGCAAATCATTAAAACCTGATAAACTCAAGGGAGAGCCTGGGCCGGGAACGGCTTTACTCCTGCCTGAGGACGAGGGATTCTAGGGAGGAGACACTGCCGGAGGCAGGGACTCTGGAGACAGAGAGAGGAGTGGGGGCCAAGGGAGCTGCGCGTGGTCAAGGGAGGCAGGAGAGCGGGGAGGAGGCGAGGAGGCGCCTGGAGGCCAAGCTTCAACATCCTGAGCCTGGGCTCTCAGGTTCTCCTCCGTTCCTTCTTGGGCCGCCACTGTGGCCCTGAAAGTAGGTCACATCACTGTCTGCTCTGGCGACATGGGGAGAAATAGATACCAAGTAGGTCACCGGAGCTGCTGTTGCCTACTGAGCCTGCCCCATTCAAGTCACCTCATAAAGACCCTTTATGTGATTTTGAGACCAGCCTGGTCAACATAGTGACCCCCATCTTAAAATAAATAAATAGATAAGTAAATTAATAAATAATTATTATACATAAATGGCAGAGAATCCTTAACAGCCCACATCCATCCCACAGAAGGTCAGCCCTGCTTTCTGGGAATGGGCCAAGTAATGGAATTTCTGAAATGATAGATTTCACTGTAGTCAGAGAGAAAGTTGTAACCTGTGTCCTTAAACTATCTGGATTCACTGAAAAAAAATTAACAAGTTGGAGGCAATTACTTAATTTACCAAAGATATTTGAAACAGGACTTATAATTCCCTAGTTTTTTGCATGCAACCATCTTTTTAGGATCTTTATTGATTTCTTAACTTTCTTCCTAATTGGAAACTTCCATAAGACCTTATACCATTTATTTATTTATTGATTGATTGATTGATTGATTTTGAGATGGAATCTCACTATGTTGCCCAGGCTGGTCTCAAACTCTGGGGCTCAAGCAATCCTCCAACCTCAACCTTCCAAATAGCTCGGACTACAGGTGTGCGTCACCACACCTGCAGCCAGTTTAGACCTTATACTTTTAAATTTCCATAAATTCCTAATTTTTTTAATTTGTGAGGAGGGGGACTGGAGATTGAACCCAGGGGCATTCTGAGCTACACCCCCAGCCCTATTTTTTTTTATTCTTTATTTTGAAACAGGATTTCACTAAGTTGCCGAGGGCCTCACTAAGTAGCTGAGGGTAGCCACAAACCTATGATTCTCCTGTCTCCGCCTCCCAAGTACTGGGATTACAAGCGTGCACCACCACGCCCGGCTTATATTTTGTTTTTGAAACAGCATCTCGCTAGATTGCTGAGACTCTTGCTGTGTTGCTGAGACTATCCTCGAACCTGCAATCCTCCTGTCTCGGCCTCCCAAGTACTGGGGTTATAGGTGTGCACCATCATACCCAGTTTGTTTTTTAATTTTTGACAACATACTTGCAGGGAGGTCTATTATTTTCCCATGCTACTGATTATATTAACATTTGACTTGACAGCACAGCTATTTGAATCTTACTTTGGAAGGAGGGAGATGGAATAAACAAGGTACCCAGCATAGCCCAGTTAAAGTGACCGTGGGAATTTATGCTTTTGATGCCGTAACTGCCTATGGAGTGAGTGTTCAGTACAGTGGGGCTGACCCCGCTCATAGCCTGGTTGAAACTGTTGGTCATTTATTCGTTCATTTTCTCATTCCACTGACCAGTGTTTGTTGAGTGCCTGCTATATGACCTTGCTGTGCGAAGTCAAAGATCTGGGTCTATTGCCAGAGAAAGGGGACTCTGGGACTTGTGGATGGGTACTGGCAGTGGTCAGTGCTGAGTCTCATAACTGTCCCTCTTAGGAGCTTTTTGCTATCACTTGGTCCTGAGCCCTGTGGGAATAGGCTTTGGCATTAGAGAACTCTGAGTTGACACCCCAGTTCCATCCCTTTCTGCATTTCTTGAGACTTGCAGTTTAATCTCTTCAGTCCTCCTTTTCCTCACCTGTAGATGAATCATAGCAATACCTTTTCAGGGCTGTTGTAAGGTTTAATTAGTTAATACATGTCAAACTCTTAACTCGGTGCCTGCCTCAGTCAGTGACCGTCACTGTTAGTATCATTATGATAGCGCATATCCATGCAGACATAATTTAGCTCCTTCTATGGTCAGGAGACTTTCTGAATATCTTCCAGGAAAGTGGAATTGCTCACTCAGTAGAAGGGAGTGTATTTCTCGGGCAGGACTGGATGGGAAGGAAGGAGTTTGCCGGCTGGCTTCCCCTCATTGTTGGGCTGGCTCCTCCGCATGTGACACAACTCAAGGGTGCCTGAGCCTCGTCTTGCCATCTCCTTTTTCTTTATCTTCTCGCCACCCTGCAGTGGCCCGGGAGGTAGCTATTGAAAACAGCCAAGGAGTGTAGCAGACAGGTTTCATCCAAACTGCTCTCCCTCTTCATTTCTTCCCAACTCTCTTCTGTCCATCAGCTGAAAGGTATCCATCGAGCGTCCTGTAACATGTGAGGTGCCTCTGGAGGTGAAGCTAAGGGCTCTGGCAGGGAAGGTAGGACCCTTCAGAGTTGCTGGAGTCCCTGAGTCTTTGCCCAGGCTTTGGTCCTGGCTGGGGTTTACCTTTATTCCCAGCCCCTTCTCGCCTATAAAGAGCACAGGTCCAGGGCAGAGAGTACAGGGGCCCTGCATTCTAGAATCAGTGACCATAATCCACCACTGAGTGGGGCCCTGGTTGGTACCTAACTCCTGGTCCCAGTTTGGGATAGCCTGCCTCCATTTTATTAGTATTAGTCTCTCCATTTTAAGCAGAGAAACTGAGGCTCAGTGAGAGGCTGTGAGCAGCACTGGTGTCTGGCCAGCCTTGTCTGCCTCCTTGAACACTGCCACGTGTCCAACTCTCTGCACTGCCAGAACGGATCTTCAGGTCTCCCTGCCCTGGCCTCTGTTACTTGCATGATCTCTCCAGATGTTCCAGATATATTCCTCCCCTTGTGGCCACTGACACCCCCACAGCCAGTCGTCTTAACTTTGCATCCAATAAACAACTATGGAGGCCAACAGTATCTAGGGCACTGTGCCACACACTGGGGGACCTAGAGGTAAAGGAAGAATGGCTCTGAGCTCCTGGAAGTTTATGTAGCTTTGCTGGGGAAAAAAAAACGTGTAAGCAGCTACCCAGACTGTTTGCGCCATGGGATGGAGGACTAAGAAGCTGGTCCACTGTGCTGTGTAACTAAATGGCGCCAGCTCTCTGGACCCAGATACCCTTGGATTCTTCTCTTTGAGGGCTGGTCTGGCCTTAAGCACTTCCTGATTTGGGTGCAGCAAATCTGTATTCCAGAACTGGCCAGGTGCGTTCCTATATGTCATCCTTTTTGGTTTCCAGCACCTCACCTAATCCTCACTATGAAAGTGAGGTATCAGTCTCCCCATTTTAAGCAGAGGAAATTGAGGCTTAGCGAGGGGCTGTAAGCAGTGCTAATGCCTGGCCAGCCTTGTCTGCTGCCTCATGCCTTAGTATTGCTCAGCAGAAGTGAGCTGCTTATTATAAACTGGGGAGCCTGTGCAGTTGAGTGAGTGGCATTGCACACCCATGGTGCCATCACCACCATGCAGACCAGTGAGCGGCCACCTTGCTCCCCAGAGCTCATACAGTCTGGCCAAGAACTTCATCTTTTCTGTTTAACCGAAGGAGAGCTAGACATCACTGAGCACTGAGGCTTATGATTAGAGGTTGAGGACTGATAAGATCATAAAGGACCCAGCTTCTTGCAAAGCAAGAGATAATTGCCTGATTGCAGCCACAGACTGTAGGTCCCTGAGTTCCTGGGCCCCTGGGTCACCTGTGAGTGCTCTTGGTCCACAGTGGGTAGAATGAGCTGGGATGACCCAACTCTGGCCCATCAGTCATCTTAACTTTGCATCCAATAAACAACCATGGAAGCCAACAGACACTGTGCCAGACACTGTGGGACCTAGAGGTAAAGGAAAATGGCTCTGAGCTCCTGGAAGTTTGTATGGCTTGGCTGGGGAGGTAAACCTGTAAGACTGTTTGGACCATGGGATGGAGCGCTAAGAAGTTCGTCCACTGTACTGTGTCACTAAATGGAGTCATTCTTGTGGGAATCAGGGTCCGTTTTGCCGGGCAGATGCATTTGTGCTAATGGCAAAGACTGGACAGGATTTTGGGGGTGAGCAGAAGCGGGAAGATGGCCCAGGTCGAGGGACAACCTGGAATGAGGGCTGTGTGTTTCGGGGAGGGGTGGCAGGCACACAAGGACAGGGAGGCCTGGAGATCCTTGGAGATCAGCAGCTGACCATTCTCAAGACTCCTCCAAACCCCAGGGCAGGCGCCTGGGCCCTGGCCCCCGCCCAGCGCTCCCTCTGCTGCATTTCCATAAATAGAAGTTGAAAGTGGCTCTCGAGGCCAGTGGGGGTGGGAGCAATGACTGGGCTTTTCGTCTGGTGGGCTGATCTGGAGACATGTCGTGGGAGGGGCACAGAGAGAACCTAAAGAATCGCCTCCTCCGCGTAAGCCAAAGCTCACCTCCCCTGCTGGGAAGGCTGTGATGCGGCCAGGAATACTGATCATACCATTCAGTCCTGGCCCTTGACTCGGTTGCCCCAGTCCTGCTGCCCTGAAGCCCAGGACCTGGTCCCTGAGGCCCAGCGCATGCACTCTGACCTCCCCGGTCAAGCACGTGCGCACCCAGAGCCAGGAGCCAAGTGGCCACCTGGGGTAGCTCTCTCCTCCTGAAGAGCAACCTGCAGAAAACTTAAACATTGCAAAAAAAAGGAAAAAAGAAAAAAAGAAAGAAAAGAAGCAGAGTCACCCATGCAAACCTTGTGGATGAAGGGTACACCGAGGGCACGCAGGGGAACGGCCAAATGCAGCTGTCTGGCCTCTGCTGTTTGGGCAGAGGAGTGGCTCAGCTGCAGGGCCTGTCACAGGGGACAGCCACTGCAGGCTGAGCTGCAGAGGGCCCAGCAGTTGGCACAGGACTTACTTTCATGTGGCCTGGGGAGGTAACGTCAGTGTTAGGAGCCGCTGGCAGTGAGGGCCATGTGGTTATGGGTCAATGAATGGCCACTATTTGGTCACCAAGCTGATTATATTTGTGCCCGTTGCCCAAGAAAGGTAGGGTAGTGGCCGGGAATGGGAGAGTCTGTGAGCAAATGACCAAAAAATGCCCTGTGCTCACTTCAAAAGCAAAACCCAACTGACACTGGTTGTGACTTGATCAAATGCTATTAACAAGAAGAGAAGGTATTTGGATGTACATGTGTGCTTGACTTTCATGCCAGAAGGTCATGGTTCCTGCTGAGGTCTGTGACTTAGGCCAACCCAGGCAAAGAGCTTCTCCATGGATTTGTAGCAAAATGAGAGAAATAATGGATTCACATTTGTTTGGAAATTAGATTCAAGGGAAAATGATAACTTCTAGTCAAAATTACTCCTGAAACCTTAATTGCCCATGAAGTTCAGCATACTTGCTTTGCAGTACATCCTCCATGCAATGCTACTACATGTAAGTGTATCATGTAAGCTGTGTTGGGAGAATACACAAGCGCATGTGGGATTTCCGTGGCGTTTTCCCAAGTCCATGGAGGTGAATCTGAGGAAGTTAGACAAGCAAGTTATGATGAGACACTATCATAAAGGGTGTTTCCTAGGATAGTGTAGTGAGTTCTTCCTCAAGGTGAAGTTAATCTATGGAAAAAGCTTGCCTTTAGTTTAAAGTTATTTCCTTTATTTTTTATTTGTTTTTTTATTTATTATTTATTTATTTATTTATTTTGTAGTACTTGGGATTGAACCCAGGGGCATTCTACCTCCAAGCTACAGCCCCAGCCCTATTTTTTATTCTTTATTTTGAAACAGGGTCTCACTGAGTTGCGGAGGGCCTCACTAAGTAGCTGAGGCTGGCTGTGAACCCAGATCCTCGGGTCTCAGCCTCCCAAGTACTGGGAATACAAGCATGCGCCACCACGCCTGGCTAAGTTATTTCCTTTATGAACCAATGATGATGGGCGATGGATGTCCTTAGGCAGAGTAAAAAGTAACAATTTCCCAGTTTTTAGTTTTTCTGGTTTATGAAATTCAAAATGTTGGTCTGCTAATCTAGGCCTACTACTTTATTTAAAGAAACTAAACTTTTTGATTATTGAAGAATAAACAGAACAGAAATAACATTTAAATTTTTGTCTCAGCCTTGAATCTTTCTGACCTGTTCAATCCAGGCATTCTGGTTTGACTCAAATGTCAGGCCTTTTGTTTTGTTTTGTTTGTTGGTTGGTTGGTTTTGTTTTGTTTTGTTTTGTTTTGTTTTGTTTTGTTTTGTTTTGTGTGGTATTGGGGATTGAACTCAGGGGCATTCTACCTCCAAGCTATACCACCTAGCCCTGTTTTGTTTTTTATTTTGAAACAGGCTCTCACTAAGTTGTGGAGGGCCTCACTAAGTTGCTGAGGGTAGCCTCAAATCTGCAATCCTACTGTCTCAGCCTCCCAAGTACTAGGATGACAGGCCTGTGCTACCACTGCACCCAGCATGACAGGCCTTTTCTGATCCTCCAGTCTAAAGCATTATCTGCTTCACTTTTTTATTTTTTTCATAGCACTCTTGTCTCTTTAAATTATCTCTTTCTTTTTAGCTGCCTCCTGTTGCCTCTCATCTCCCCCTTATAGAGAGTAGAAGTTCTTCCTTATCTATGGCCCAAGTCACTGTTGCATCCACCGTACCTGAGAGGGCCCCTGGCATCTTGCAAGCCTCAGCAAAAACATGTTGCCTGCATGAATGAAGCACGATTGGTCCTTGGCGGGGTGACCATATTTTGGCCCTCTTGTCTCCCCAGCACCAACACCAAGCCTGTACCTACAGGTTCTCAGTCAAGCATGGAAGAGAAGCCTTCTTCTCCTCCAGCCCTTCTTGTCTGTGCTGAGGCTCAGCTTCCTAAATGCCCTTGAGCTGCCCAGTGCCCAGCAGCCCGGCCTGGCTGGTCTTTGTCAGCGTATCACTCGTCCTTTCTCTTGTGTTAGAAGCAGTTCAATAGCTGAGGAGGCTGCCCCTGCCCTGGGTGTGCAAGGCCTTTTGCTGACCTTTTGCCATTGAATAGGTTTGTAGAAAGGCCTGCCTGTGTGGGAGACATCCCCTCTCTGGCTCATAGAACCTCTCGCACGCTGCCTCTCTTTTCACACCCCGCTGGGCTAGGTGTCCTGAGATGGGAGGAGGCATGGGGAGAATCCAGCCAGGCTGGGGGTTGGCATTGTTTGTCCATGTAGAGAAGACTGAGGTTGCACTAAGTTGTTCTTTGGTGCCCTGAGAATGTTCTAGAAACAGCCTAGGAGCTCAGGAAGTGATTGGTTGGTCAGTTGACATAGGATGGCTGCATTCTAGGATTATGTTTTGGGGGTTTGGGCTGCTGCTTCCCAGCAGGCTCAGGGGGACCAAGGACAGAAATGCTGTAGAAGGCTTGGGTTGGAGGGCTCTCCTGGCCAGAGGCGCTAGGGGCACAGGCTGTTCCTGGGCCAGGAAATCAAAGTACATCCAATCATCACGTTTAATCTTCTTAATAATCCTTTGTGATAGGTATTCAGTACTCCTTTATTATGACCCTTCTCTTGCTGAGGAGTATAGAAGCATAAGTAAGGTATCTATCCAGGCACCTATAGTAAGTGGCATTGGTGACTTAAGCTAAACTGACTCCCAATCCCTGCTCAGGCAACCCCTAAATCTGCATCGCCCAAAACCCGGGCTCCTATACCTGTGCATGAGCACGCTTAAGGCCAGCAGGGCAGATGCTGGGCGTGGGCCCCACTGCTCTTGAGTGCATCTCTATTGTGGCCTCCTTGTCCATACCCCCTGCCTGGCCTCTGACCTGCCAGCTCTGACCTGCCAGGGCAGAGGGCAGGAGAGTGATTAACACGTCCATTCATGTGAGGCCTTAGAGGCATCTCCCCCTCCATAGTGGGGCACAGCTAGGACCCTTAGCCTGTCCGGCGGTGTGGTGTGGGCAGGGGCTCCCTCCCCCAGGCCCACAGATGTCCTTCTACTTCTCAAAGCCTGATGACCACTGGTTTCTGTGATGAGCCATATCAGGGTATACTCAGAAAGGGCACAAGCCAGGCCATTAAAGTGTGCCCCCTCCCCACTGCCCAGGCCCTGCCCTCCCTGCTGCTGTTCACTTAGGAGCCTCTGTTTGCTTGGAAGGGTTGCCGTGGACACCCCTTCCTCATGGCTCCCTGCACCTTGCATGTCCCTCGGAGTGACTTCCTTCAGGTCTCAGGCAGTGAGGCCATTTGGGTCTGTCCTCCCCAGGGCCTGTAAACTTCTTTGAGATAAGCAAGGCCTGCTTTTCTGTGTCTGTCACACAAAGCAGGATCACAGGATGTGGTGGGCATCCTCCAAGTATCTGTGGGCCCCTCTTCCAGAGCTGATTGCTGCTTGTCTTCCTAAGAGGGTCTTTGAGCTTCTCCCAATACATAAATCTATTCACAAATGTGCCTGCCTTTCAAAGACTGTCATTTCCCCTTGGGGGCCAGAGTACGAGTGTCACTTTGTCTTCTGAGCTTGCTTTACTATGTTCTCGAGGATTGGGGTCTTATCTCTGTTACAGATACACCACTCAGTTAGGGACCAGAATCCTGGTCATCTGTGTCTCAGCTTGCCTGGGCAATTTTGAGGGGCTGAGAACGGAAACTGTCCTTTCCTGTGATCCTGTACCTCTCACATTTCTTGGGCCTCTTTCTGCCTCAGATCTATAAGCAGTTACCTTATTCAATTCAAAAGTGCTTCCAAGACCCATGGAAATGTCCCTCGTCTAGAAGTAGAAAGCATCTATTTGCCCCAATTCCATTCCCATGTGACTGTTCAATGAGCCACAGGAATACCATCTGAGGCCAGGTGACCTGTGTGCAGGACGCCTCTGGGTTGTCGGTCCTGGACTCATTACCTGGATAAGGCCCCTGGCCTTTTGGTCTCATTTGGTCTTCAACAGAGTCATCGCCATCCCTCCCACACATGCACACATCTCTCCATACAGCCCTGGTTGTGAAATGGCAGACTGATGTAGTAGCAGCAGTTTACTAATTATTTCCTTTTTTTAACACCATGTAATTTATAAGCAACCTCCTAACATTTGCCAGTTGGTTCTTAGTTCCTGTTCTTTGCATCAGTAACCTCACCTGTTTGTTTGTTGTTTGTTTTTCTGTTCATTCAGAAATTAACAAATAACTGTCCTTTGTATTTAACATCATCCACTGGATTCTTCCTGACATGGCTACTCATGGGGGACAAGAAGGAGGGGTCGTGTTTGCTTCTCATGACTTTGTGGGGAGGTGGAAATTTCAAGAGGTGGGGCCTAGTGCGATGACGGGACCACCTCTTCTTCTTTCTCTCTTTCACACCCTGTTGTGAGGTGAATGACTTCCTCCTGCCATGATGTGCTGTTGTCCCACAGGCCCAAAAAGAACAGGGCCAACCAATCATGGGTCAAAACCCCCAAAACTACAAGCCACAATAAGCCTTTTCAAAAG
>PVJS01012442.1:0-43860 GCA_004027185.1 Glis glis
GAGAGAGAGAGAGAGAGAGAGAGAGAGAGCTACCCAAAGTAACAAAGGTATAAACATAAAAAACCTGAAATCATGAAAAGGAAGAATAGCAAAGAAACAATGAGTTCCCGCAACTCCACAACAACAGAACCCGCCAACACAGAAGTGCAAAGATTGCCAGAAGGACAATTCAGTACTTTAATAGTAGAAATGACATAGGATTTCCGAAAAGAATTCAGAGAGAGCCTGAAAGAATGAAGGATCAAATAAACAAAGAATCGGACACCCTGAACAGGAATCAAAAAGAAGCTCTGAAGTAAGTGAAGGATGCAATAATTGAAATAAAGGCATCAATACAGACCATCAACAATAGACTAGACCACATGGAAAACAGAATCTCACTCTTAGTAGATGACCTCTCCAAAAATGAACACATAGTATATAAATTAGAAAAAACAATTCAACAGCATGAATTAGACATTGAAGAGATCTCAGCCAGTCTTAAAAGAGCAAACCTAAGAATAATAGGTATAGAAGAGGGAATAGAAGCTGATACCAAAGGAATCAATAATCTATTCAGAGAAGTAATATTAGAAAAATTTCCAATCATAGACAGGTTGACATACAGGTACAGGAAACATATAGGACCCCTAATAGACAAGATCAGAGAAGAGGTTTACCATGCCACATAATAATCAAATTGACTAATGTAGAGGCCAAGGAGAGAATCTTAAAAGCAGCCAGAGTAAAAGACCAAGTAACATTCAGAGGCAAACCAATAAGAATCACTCCCGACCTTACAAACCAAGTCATGAAAGCCAGGAGGGCCTGGAGCGACATAATCTACACTCTGGAAGAAAACAACTTCCAGCCAAGATTTATCTACTCAGCAAAAATATCTATCAAATTTGATGGGGAAATAAAAACCTTCCATGACGAACAGAAGATGAAAGACTTTATGTCTTCCAAACCAGCACTAGAGAAAATACTCAAAGAGATTAATTACAAGGAAGAAATAATAAGGAAACACCAGAACCAGAGAAATAGTGATTTCCATCAAATAAACAACTAGGCAAAGAACAAACACTACCTCAAACAGAAATTAAAACTCAAAATGTTAGGAATTAAAACCCATCTCTCAATAATCACACTGAATATAAATGGCCTCAACTCCCCAATCAAAAGACATAAGGCGGCAAAATGGATTAAAAATCACAATCCATCTATATGCTGCCTGCAAGAAAGACACCTTACAAGTAAAGATATGCACAAACTAAAGGTGAAGGGATGGAGCAAGGTAATCCATGCTAACGGAATTTGAAAACAAGTAGGAGTAGCAATTATGATATCAGACAACTTAGACTTCAAACCTAAACTTATCAGAAGAGACAAAGAAGGTCATTTCTTACTGGTAAAAGGAACAATCCAGGAAGAGGATATAACAATAGTCAACATTTATGTCCCAAACATAGGTGCAACCACTTTCATAAAAGAAACTCTTCGTGACATTAGGTCACACATAGATCCCAATACAATAATATTGGGAGACTTCAACACCCCTCTCACACCACTAGATCGATCTTCAAGACAAAAGGTCAGTAAAGATGCCTCAGACCTAAGGAACACCATAAACCAAATGGACCTAGTAGACACATACAGAGTATTCCACCCAACTACAGCTGAATTCACATTTTTTCAGCTGCTCATGCAACCTTCTCTAAAGTAGACCATATCTTAGGCCACAAAGTGAGTTCTAGCAATTTCAAAAAATGTGACATAATCCCCTGCGTCTTTTCAAACCATAATGGAATGAAACTAGAAATCAACTATAGGAAGACCCAGAGAAACCTCATAAACATGTGGAGATTGAACACCACACTGCTGAATGAGGAATGGGTCAGAGAAGAAATAAGGGGAGAAATTAATAAATTCCTAGAAACAAACGAAAACAGAGACACAACATATTAAAATCTCTGGGACACTCTGAAGGCAGTATTAAGAGAAAAATTCATAGCACTGAATGCCCATGTAAGAAGAGAAAATCACCAAATAAATAACCTAATGACACACCTCAAAGCCCTTGAAAAACAGGAACAGTCTAACCCCAAAGCCAGAAGAAGACAGGAAATTATTGAAATCAGAGCAGAAATCAACGAAGTAGAGAATAAAAAATACAAAAAATCAACAAAACCAAAAGCTGGTTCCTTGAAAAAATAAACAAGATAGATAAACCACTAGCCAACCTAACCAAAAGAAAGAGAGAATCAACCAAAATTACTAAAATAAGAGATGAAAAAAGGTGATATTACCCCCGACAGTATGGAAATCCAGAGGATTATCAGAAACTACTTTGAAAAACTGTACTCCAAGAAAACAGAAAACCTAGAAGAAATTGACAAATTTCTAGACAAATACAACCTTCCTAAGTTGAACCAAGAAGATATAGAAAATTTAAATTGACCAATAGCAATCAAAGAGATTAAAGCAGCAATAAGGAGCCTACCATCAAAGAAAAGCCCAGGTCCAGATGGTTTCCCAAGTGAACTTTATAAAACCTTTATAGAAGAACTAATCCCAATACTCCTCAATCTATTCCATGAAATAGAAAGAAACTCTCCCAAATACATTCTATGAAGCCAACATCACATTGATACCAAAACCAAATAAAGACAGCTCAAGAAAAGAAAACTACAGACCTATATGGTTGATGAACTTAGACGCAAAACTTCTAAACAAAATGCTATCAACGTGCATTCACTACCACATCATGAAAATCATACATCATGACCAAGTCGGGTTCATCCCAGGGATGCAAGGCTGGTTCAACATACTAAAAACAATCCATGTAATTCACCACATAAACAGAACTAAAGATAAAAATCACATGAACATCTTAATATATGCGGAAAAAGCATTTGACAAAATCCAATACTCATTCATGATAAGAACTCTGCAGAGAATCGGAATAGAAGAACCATACCTCAACATCATAAAGGTAAGATACAATAGGCCCACAGCCAACATCATACTGAATGGAGAAAAACTTTGAGAGTTCCCCTTAAAAACAGGAACAAGACAAGGATGTCCACTGTCACCACTCCTTTTCAATATAGTACTTGAGACTCTAGCTAGAGCAATAAGGCAAGAGAAGGAAATCAAAGGAGTGCAAATAGGAAAAGAGGAACAGAAACTATCTCTATTTGCAGATGACATGATATTATACTTAGAAGATCCAACCAAAAGGCTCTTAGAACTGATCAACAAATTCAGCAAAGTGTCTGGATACAAAATCAATCTTAAAAAATCAGAAGCTTTTCTGTATGCCAACCATAAATCCACTGAAAAAGAAGTCCAGAAAACATTTCCACTTACGATATCCCCCAAAACAATAAAATACTTGGGAATAAACCTAACCAAAAAGGTAAAAGACCTCTACAAGAAAAATTTTAAGACATTGAAAAAAGAAATTGAAGAAGATCTTAGAAGATGGAAAGACCACCCATGCTCTTGGATAGGCACAATAAATATCATCAAAATGGCCATTTTTCCAAAAGTGATCTACAGATTCAATGCAATATCCATTCAATTACCAAAGTCATTCTTCACTGACATAGAAAAATCTATTTTCATTTGGAACAACAAAAAACCCAGAATAGCCAAAGCAGTTCTCAGCAACAAGAACCATGCAGGAGGTATCACAATATCTGACTTCAAACTATACTACAAAGCCATAGTAATAACAACAGCATGGTATTGGCACAAAAGCAGACACATAGACCAATGGAGCAGAATAGAAGACTCCGAAACAAATCTACACACCTACAGTCAATTTGTTTTTGACAAAGGGGCTAAAAACATCCAGTGGAAAAAAGATAGCCTCTTCAACAAATGGTGCTAGCAAAAGTGGCTAACCATATTCAGAAAAATGGAAATAAGCCCCACTTTCTCACCTAGTACAAGAGTCAATTTAAGAGGATCAAAGACCTAGAAATCAGACCGGAGACCTTGCAGCTACTTGAAGAGGGCATAGGTCCAACACTTCAACACATAGGCACAGGTAAAGACTTCCTGAATAAGACCCCAAAGGCACCGGAAATTAAAATGAGGATCAATACATGGGATTGCATTAAACTGAAGAGCTTTTGTGCAGCAAAGGAAACAATCAAGAACCTCAACAGAGAGCCAACATAATGGGAGATTTTTGCCAGCTCCTCCTCTGATAGAGTACTAATATCTAGAATATACAGAGAACTTAAAAAAATCACCACTAAAAAAAAAAAATAACCCAATCAAAAAATGGGCAAGTGAACTAAATAGACAATTCACAGAAGAAGAAAGACAAATGGGCAATAAATGTATGAAAAAATGTTCAACATCATTAGCAATCAGAGAGATGCAAATCAAAACTACCCTGAGATTTCACCTAACCCCAATTAGAATGGCAACCATTAAAAACACAAAGAAAAACAAATGCTGGTGAGGATGTGGAGAAGTAGGAACTCTAATACAGTTGGTGGGATTGCAAATTAGTGCAACCACTTTGGAAAACAGTATGCAGGATCCTCAGAAGAATGGGAATGAACCTACCATATCACCCAGCAATACCACTTCTAGGTATCTACCCAAAAGAACTGAAACCAAACTACCAGACTAATGCATGTGTGTCTATGTTTATAGCTGCACAATTCACAATTGCCAGACTTTGGAACCAGCCAAGATGCCCATCAACTGATGAATGGATTACAAAGCTATGGGATATGTACACAATGGAATTTTAGGCAGCCATAAAGAAGAACAAAATTATATCATTTACAGGGAAATGGAAGGAACTGGAGAACATTATGCTAAATGAGATTAGTCAGTCAACAAGTGAAAAGTCGGATGTTCTCCCTAATATGTGGAAGCTAGGGAGAATGGGACTTAGAAGGGACTCCAGACAAAGGAAAAAACTTTAGATGAGCAAGAAGGGGACCTAAGTGAGGGAGATGGGAGGGGGGAAGAGGGAAACCCACTAATGCACACGATGTATATACACAAATTTATCAGAGTCAATCACTATGCTGAGAATGAAAAGGAGGGAAGGGGAGGGAATAGGATGGGATTTGAGGGAGGGCTAAATGAGCAATGTGTGCATGCATGCTTATGATACCCTGACACTTATCAAAATGTATAACTACAATGTATCAATAAATGAGTATATTTAAAAAAAATAAATAAATTTGCAATCTCTCAAAAAAAGAATTTTGAGAATTTTTCTTCTGCTACTAACATGTTTTCTGTTCTTTGATTATTTTAGTCTTTGACTTTTCAGTTAGAAATTGAGTAGAAGCTGCTGGGCGTGGTAGCACATGCCTGTAATCTCAGTACTTGGGAAGCTGAGACAGGAGGATCACAGGTTTGAAGCTAGCATCAACAACTTATTGAGGCTTTCAGAAACTTAGCAAGATCCTGTTTCCAAATAAAAAATAAAATAAGAAGTCGGGCATGGTGGTGCACGCTTGTAATCCCAGTACTTTGGGAGGTGGAGACCGGAGGATCCGGGTTCGCGGCCAGCCTCAGCTTTCTCTCTCTCTCTCTCTATCTCTCTCTACTTAGTGAGGCCCTCCGCAACTTTGTGAGACCCAGTTTCAAAATAAAGTATAAAAAATAGGGCCGGAGGCGTAGCGCGGAGGTAGACCGCCCCTGGGTTCAATCCCCGGTACCGCAAAAAAAAAAAAAAAAAAAAGGCTGGGGATGTAGTTTAGAGGTAGAATGCCCCTGGGTTCAATCCTCAGCACCACAAAGAAAAGGAAGATAGAAAGCAGGAAGAGAGAGAGAGAGAGAGAGAGAGAGAGAGAGAGAAATTTGACTAGAAGTTATTTATGTGCATGTGTACATTAATGTCTATGCCTGTGTGTTTGTGTTAAAGGGGCTGGTCTCACTGTAGGGTGATCTGGCTGGATGATTTAGCTAGGTAATCTTCAACACTGGGTATCTGTAGGTCTTCTCTCTTGGCTTACTGGGGTATCCCCAGAAAGGGGTTCTCTGTTTTGCCTGAAAGGGAATGAAGCATAAGCCATGTAGGATTCCCTCAGAGATGACTGGGAAAAATGGTGGGCGATTTTCCTTTCTTATGTGTAAGTCTCACAGACTTCCTGGTTTTCAGCAGTCAGCTAAGCCTGGTGTTGAGCAGCAGATTCTCTCTAACTCAGCCTTTCTGGAAGGCAAATTTAGACTTTTGTCTGGATGAACTAGGGACAGCTGCCTGGCTGGGTGGGGTAAAGGGCAGGATTTGAGAGACCAACTGGAGATTTAGTCAAGTTTAGGCTCATTCCTAGGCAAAACCGCATTTTCAGAGGTACATGGTACTTCCAATTTCTGTGCTCTTTTGGGTTCATGCAACTCAGCTAGCTTTTCTCTACGGCCACCACAGGCACTGGCTCCTACTAGTCAGCTAAGCTCGTTACCACTCATCCACCTGCCTTCCAGCTTCCAAAATTTGACTGTAGCCATAGCTTCTCTTCTGTTTCTCTTTGGGGATGGATGCTTAAAAAAAAGTCCCTTATCATTTTAGTGCAGTTTCAGAAGGAAATAGAGGAGAACATTTTTTTTTTCAATCTGCCATATTTCTCTCCCATATTTTCCATAGCCATTCACTTAGTCCCCCCCATCTCATCAAGGTCTCCCCTCTGGGCTCCAACCCTGCTGCACCTGGGATCCTGTCTTCATTTTCTCAGCTCCCCACCTACAATTTTATTCCATCAGTTTCATCTTTAACATGTTGCTTTCTCAGGTGTTTAGAATATGCTGCTTCTTCTAGGATGTCTCTAAGGGCTGCTAATTGACTTTAAAAAAATCTACCTAGTGAGCTCAAAGTACATAATCCATGTTTTTCCAGGATGCTTTGGCTCATTGACATAAAACAACAAACAAAACCCAGGATTACCAGCGAGGGGATTATTAATAGCCTAGAGGAAAGACTGTGATCCCAGAATTGACTCTTCCCCTCATCATCTAGTCTATATAGTATTTATGGTCAAATGCAATGACCTTTGGTAATTCTGCCACTTAAATTGTACCTACCACCAAAGGTTACCAAAACTTGAATTTGTTTAAGCATTCAGTTAATTTGGTATTTCAGAAATCAGGGTCACAGGACAGCTAATTTCCATTTACTATTTTTTTAGCCTTGGATAGAAACAAAACCAATTTAATAATGACTGAAGGCTTTAAAGAAATAACTCAAATTGGGTTAAGTTTTTACATGGTAAGATGTTATCTATTTATTTACAGGCTAGTAAATTCACATTGAATGTGAAATAGCTGTCTGTAGTGAGTTGTGACAATAATAAAATAACAATCTGCAGATTAAAGGCTCCTCCACCCTCCATCTGATATACTCAAATCATTCTTTACAGACAATATATTCAGAGTAACAACACATGTTAAATAATAAGTGAAATTTTTATTGTGCATAGATCTTGTTTCATATGAAATTGCACTTAAACTTTTTTAAATTAAAGATAATCAATGAATATATCAAACATATCTCACTCAATATAGTTAGAGTAGACACAAATATTACTTATACTTGGTGGTTCCTATTCTGAAAATGACTTTTCTGTGTTATGCATGCCCTTCATGTGCTCAGCTACAAAAGCTTGCAACAGTCCCAGAATGTGGAGTTAAAGTTTAATCAGCCTTTGTTGATACCATGCATTGTGGGGAGTGCTCTAACCTGCTGGACTTGTTCTTAATGACAGGCCATTCAGAATGGTTCAGCCCAGCCAGACACCAGTCTCCCAAAGTGCAGGATGGATGCAGACTGGCATGCTCTGCTCACGAGCCACTTGGGCTCCAGAGGATATACGTTTGAACATGATTTAAATCCTTCTAGCAAAGTCTATGTCAATATCTGTGAAGTTTAAATTTATCCTAAATTTCAAAGTCAGAAAACTGATTTACTACCCATGTATCTTTATACAACCTGGGATTTGGATTCTGAAATTTTGGATTTCAAAGTCAGAAAGTTGTCTGCCTATATATCTTTATACAACCCAGGATTTGGATTTTAACTGATTTCCAGAGCTTTATTTCAACAGTTACACTTGGGAAAAAATGAGTTTTGCCTGACGATCATTTAGTTCTCTGTTATGTCACCCTTTAAGCAGCCATATTAATTAGGAGGGAAAATCCTGACTAATAAATGCTGAGAAAACAGCAACAACAAAACAACAACCAGGATGGAGCATATTGCTGTAAAACAAGCATAAATAAGTATGAGTCTTGTTTCCTAGTCTATCATAAATTGTTTCTTGCTCTGAACAAATTACTCTAAAGTAGCTTTTATCAAGGTTATCTAAACAAGTAGTCAGTGATAAGTTTTCATTATTAATTTTCATGCAAAATTATGCTTATAGTTAAAAATTATAAGCCAGGCATGGTGACACACACCTGTAATCCTAGTACTTGGAAGGCTGAAACAGGAGGATTGCAGTTTTGAGGCCAGCCTCAGCAATTTAATGATACCACCAACAACTTAGTGAGACCCTGTTTCAAAATAAAAAATAAATAGTGCTGGGGGTGTAGCTCTGAAGTAGAATGCCCCTGGGTCCAATCCCCAATACCACACATACACAAAATTTTCCATGTAATCTACATAATTTTAAAAGATTCTATAGTAGCTTATGCCAAACAATTCCCTGATAATGCTGAGATGTCCAAGAGATTGCTTAATGTCAGAACATGTGCACATCAATGAATGAATGGAATAAAGGACTATATACATTGAGCTCCACTTTGTACCAAACAATGGAGGACCCCAAAGGGAACCAAAAATTGCTCCTTCTTCATCAAAATTGTGCACAAAGTAAGACCTCAGTACAGAAAAGGGGTAAGACTGCCCTCATTTCCAGAGCATGTCTTGCTTCTAGGTTGCTCCCAAGAGGAAGAGGCAGGACATGCTTGATTTGTTCTTATGACATGTATCCATCTGATAAATCACTCCCTTTAGAGCTGACTGAGTAATGAAGCATAGAAAGCCCAGAAGTCCTTAGCATTCTACCTGCCGGGGGTTGTCAACTCTAGCCCCACCTCAGTTATTTATAATGAGCTTCTGCTGCATGCTTGCTGCTCAGTTTCTTTCCAAGGGACCAGTGAAGCACCATCTATTTAGTGTTTCTGAAAGCTTCACTGCATATATTGCACATCCTTATGTAGATGTGTTGAAGGGTAAAGGCGTTAAGTTGTGATGTGATAAAGTAGCAGTGTTTCCCATCCATTGCAGGAAACACACCGATCTTCAGAGGGTCCAGTGCCTTCATCAGATTTTCTAAGGGGTGCCTGATTGCAAAAGGTGAGGAAGCACTGCCCTCTAGGGAAGGCAGTACCTTCCTGGCCTCCTGCTTAGTGAGTACACATAGCTGTTCTCTGTCTCACAAAACATGGCTTCCCAGTTGTTTTGCTGCTATGAATTCACATGAGTGTTCTAGAATTATCCTATCCAAATCCCACTCTCCTCAGCCTACAAAATACCCCACAGATCTCTACTATATATACAGAAAATTGATAAATTTGCTGTGTCCTGGTTGGACCTTTTCTGACATTGATTTCCTATTTGGGAAATGTGTCTAGAGGGGTTTCTCCAAGTCCTTAACAACTTTCTGCTAAATGTTTTTTTATGGTAGTCTCTCTTTGACCCTAAGCAGAATGCACATATTTGGACTTCTCCATGGATTGGGAATGAGGCCAGGAGGTGAGGTTGTGGGGAAGGATGACCTTCAGATGAGGTACTTTTGATGGGTATTCCATTCAACAAATATTTCCTGGGCATCTACTATATGCCAGGCTCTGTCAAGGGGCTATTAGGATAAATAATACGTAAAACTTACATTCAGTTTTGGACATGGGTAGATTATAGATATTACTTAATTTTTTAGTATTCTCATGTTGGACCAAAGTCAAGTCTACCATCTATTCCCTCTAAGTATAGAGCCCCATAGAAACAAAAAGAAATGGAAAACTGGAACTTTTCCAATACTTGAGAAATTATTTTATCTATGAGATTTCAACATGAATAAAATTTATCAATTATTATCTGGAAATCTTATGTCCCCATAGGGGAACTGCCACACTCATGATAGACATAAACTGAAGTCCATGTCCTCAGGATTATAGGGATCGATTAGTATGTTGTTCACTTTTGAAAACATCCTAAACAAGATTGCCCCCCTCTGAATATTTTTTAAGCAAGAAGAACTTAAGAGGCCATAAAACCCACACCTTGTTGCCAAGATTCCTTCAAAAACTGCAATCTAAACCCAGGTTTACTCCTCTCATCAAAACAGAACCACTTTTAACTTCTTCGAGCCTTTTTCTTGCTGTATGATCATCTGGGAATCTTAAACATTGAGTTCTTAAATCTTTATCATCTAATTACCTCCCCCCCTTTGTGCTTTTTAGTCTTTATATGTTTGTAGCATATAAATAGCACTGGATGGTCTCTTTAGGTGAGAAGAATAAAATTCATTCCAAAATCATTTTGAGCAAGCACTGGATAGTTGGTGAATTAAGAAAATATGGTCCCCAGAGCTGTTGGACTTTATTTGGTGGGATGGACTTTAAACACATATAGGCATAAGTAAGTGGCGATTGTTAGGAGCTCTATAGAGAAAGCACACATGCAAAACTGCATGACTGAATTTAGACTGGAGAATCAGCAAGGTCCTTCTGTAGAATGATGCTCAGTTGTAACCTGAGGGCAGTAAGGCACTATGGGCCTCTAGAAGATGGCAAAACAATTGCCTTTGATGTGATGAGGGATGCATGACACCTTCCAAGGAAACCAAATGGCCTCTGATACAGGTATTCAAAATTATATAAAATGAACATTCTTAATCTTTAAGGTGATTCAAAGTGGTGACTTCAATTGAAGTGATAATAAAAGGAGGATTAGTAATCACTTGAATTTTGTTACCAAAATAACTGACTGCCATCTGCCACTCTCATTAACTCCACTGCAGAGAGTTCAGACAGTATTATGTATGAGTTGGGAAAACATCTCTACTACATCGATGATGCTTGACTTCAGCTCAGGGTTACTTATGGTGTCTGTGGCCTTCGCAGTGCATTTGCCCGTGTCTTGCCTCTCCCAAAATATCCTTGCATTTTATTCTATTGTTTTAGGGCCTTTCTTTTTTATGAGTTAGAATAAAACATGACAAGTGGCATATTTTAACATTCTGATGCTTTACCCTGTACAAAATAACTCACAGTAGCCCTCAACATTAGTAATAATGAGGCAGCTATCAGATAACTGAGGTCCCAGAACAATGGCACACTGGCCTGGGGTGTCTTGAGCTGAGTACCAAAGATTTAGCTCTTTGGGATGCAAATTAGAAAACCAGGAGTGGTGGTGCACACCTGTAATCCCAATACTTGCGAGGCTGAGACAGGAGGATCGCAGGTTTGAGTAGAGCTTCAGCAAGTAGTGAGACTTTCATCAACCTAGTGAGACCCTGTTTCAAAATGAAAATAAAATAGAGCTGGGGGTGTAGCTCAGAGGTAGAATGCCCTTGGGTTCAATCCCCAGTACCAAAGGGGGGGGAGCAAATAAAACCACTGCAAATGCAAGAAAGAATAGGTGCTATGTGCATCTGTCCATTCTCACCCCGACCTTATTTTCTGTTGCTTTTCATTCAAAAGCCACCACATCCCCATACTCTAGTTTACTTCTGCCTTAAATGACTGTCTTCCATTTTGTCTAATTTACTCACGCTTTATGTAAGTGTCTCCATGGCTTTGAAGGTAGAGCCCTTTACCTTGATTTTGATATTTTGAAATATTTGTCAAAAACATTGTGTTCCTCAAAAATGATTTGTGTGATATTTTTAGCATCACATGTAATTATCAATCTCATGAACAGAATCAATGAATTCAAATTCAATTTGGGGAATTTTTAATCTTGGATTTTGAGTTGTAGCAGATGAAAAATATATAAACTCCTGATTTGAACCATTGAACAAGATATTAAATTATAAAAACAACTATTTGCTTATTATTGAAAATATTTATAAGGCAGTAACCTGTAGTTCTTAGCAACACAAAATATGGAATCAGATGGATCTACTTTCAAATCAATGGGAATGGGGATCTCCACCTTATTACTTTATTGTGATGACTAACCATATATCCCCAACATTTATAGGGCTCAGGCCAGAGCACAAATGGAGACCCACATCTGATATACCTAAATATTTAGAAATCATATATGATACCAGCAAACTATTAAATAAAAATGTGCTCTACCCTTTGTCTTCACAAATATGTCTTCATAATGACAATATTTCTTAAAAACATGCAAATATATGCTTGGCATGACTAAAAACTGGCAAAATATCAGGCAACTGAGTTGATTATTAGATATGTGGAAGTTCTGCTGATGGGACAATGAGGATTAGATGATTAATAAAATTAACACATATGGAGTTCATAATTACTATTTAGTGTTTAAAATTTATTTTTATGCCATTTTAGCAAAGTTACTATGTTATTGTAATCAAGGTTTTCATGTAAATTGTGTTCTACTATTAGTAATAGTCTAAGGAGTAAAAATAATAAAATATATATCTACCTAAAAGTATAAGTATTTCCACTTATTATTAACATATCGTAATTTAGGTTTTCAGAGAAATTAGTTTTTTTTAAAGAGCCAATCTATCTTTTAAAATCTAAGGGTAAAGTATAAATTACAATTAATTAATGACAAGTACATACATCAAAATCACTAAATATAATTGAAGCTTTAAACTTTCCTTCTTTTGAACATATGATTACATCATAGTACAATGTTACAAAAATGAAATTTCTGTAAAACACTCTATGTGATTCCAGTATTCAGTGCCACCGAGCTGTCAACTCATAGAGTAAGTGGTGTGCTGGGTTATTGCTGTGAATATCTACTTTGTTCAGCAATGCTATACTGGCAGCTTGAAACCTATAGTTATAGTAGAAGTATTTAAACTACTGGAATTGGCCAACACTGAGGTTCAGGCTCTTTTCTCTCAGAGAGCTGGGTATTCAATATTTGTACACACACCACTGAGTGGTTCCCAGGTTTCACCTGGGAAGCCTGAGGTGTGATCAGAACTTTTCAGAAGAAAGAAGTGGTTAATTGAATCAAATGCAGCATAAAGGTTGAATGCATTGAGGGTAGAACAATATTTATAAATGTGTTAACAATGGGATTCTTGGTCCTTTAACAGGAGAATTTCAATGGAAAGGTGGGAGGAAGGGCAGATTGGTCTGTTTGAAGAGTAATGGAAAGTAAAGAAGGGTAAGTATTATGTTTAAACTATTTCAAGAACTTTGGCTACAAGGGAAGAGAATCTTGGGATGGAAAATGGAATAATCCATTTAATCCATTTAAGGTAACCCACCATTGAAAATATATATTTTTTCCATTAACAACAACTAAGCATTTATAATATTTAAAAAGTCAATGTTTATTAAATAAATGTCTCAAATTTTGGATAGGAATGGCATCCTCTAGCTAGGCCTTCCTAAGAGGAAAAAGGCTGGGACTGCATTCAAAATATTTATATAAAATTAAACATAGTTTCAAAGTAGAAAGAATAGCTTTGTCTTAGCTGACATTGAGTTGCACAGACCTTTAATTATAAATTTGTGATGATACACATTAAAGAGATGTGTTTTGGAATTGAGTTTTGCCACACTTGACAACCAGTTAAGTTTAAGCAAAGTGAAAAACGAGACATCTTAGCAATAATGACAAGTGTTGTTATTTTTAAAATAATAGTATGCCTGAAGCTTTAAAATAACTAATTATAATGATGAACACAATAGCACATATTGAATCTTACCATAACCTAGAACTGTGGCGAGCACATGTGCGACCTGGTTTTTCTGCACAGGATCATTTCCAAAGTACCACGAGGCAGGAACACTTAACTAGCCCCACTGTGTGGGTCATTCAATAATTGAAGTAGCTTCGTCAGGTTGATAGAGATGAGGTTTGAGTCTAGGAATCTTACTGATTCCAGATGGTTCAGAAAGGAGAGTCTGATCCTATCCTTTTTCTCGATTTCCAGATCGAGAAATTGGCTATGACCCCCCCCATCCTGCTATACATAAGGTCCTTGAACACAGAAATGGGTTCCACTTCATCTCATCTTGTCACTAAGCAGCGTAGTGTCTCTTCTTAGCATGCCTTTAACAAATACACATTGTCCCCAACAGTTATTTTAGTGGTAAGACCTGCCTCAATTTCCAAAATTATTTTCACAGAAAACATAGGATTTATACAGTATTAAATCCTAGGCAGCAAAGTCAACATTCAGAAAAATCTGAATGAAGTTCTAAGGCTGCAGGAATGTTGTTATTGTAGCCTACCTGGGAACTTTGCCTAAAATCTGAGCCCCACCCCTCTCATTCCTGTCTGAATATGACCTTCTTTCAAAGCTGCTAGAGGCTTATCTTCTCAAATGCAATCAATTGGCAGGTGAGTTAAAAAAAAAGACTCAACATTCCCTGAAATCAGAGACAAAAAGATGATCATAATGAGTTTCAAAGAAAGAGAATGTGGCTGAGAACACTTCTGATAGAATATCTGTGCGGTTGCTCATGTATTCATGGCCTACGTGCATATTAATTTCCAATGTGATTTCTGTTATTAAGTGAAAGAAGATACTTATTATATCTGATCTAAAATATTTCTACATGTTAAAAGACTCCAAGATTAAAACAACAACAACACTGTGGTGGATGAATAGGAAACGTGAAGAGGGAATTCGGTTGGACAGGCTCCATTTGCTCAGTTAAGTCTGGCACATCATTTAGTGTAGTATTAGCTCGTACAGTACAAAGGAATCTTGGTCATGGCTTGGATATGACTTGGATTTCTATGTATCCTTGCCCTAACAGGATGCCTCGAAGCTTCTATGATCACTGCTGAATGAAGAGCTGCCCATGAAACCTACAAGGAGAATCTGGGGCTTTGTCAGGGAAATTTGCAGAACTTTTTTTTTTTGGTACTGGAGAATGAACCCAGGGACAAACAAAACCCCTAGCCCTTTTAATTTTTTTTTATTTTGAAACAGGGTCTCTCTAAGTTACCGAGGCTGGCCTTGAACCTGTGATCCTCCTGTCTCAGCCTCCCAAATATTGGAATTACAGATGTATGCCACCACACCGGGCCCATTTGTGAAACTTTTGAGACAGATACTGTATAAGGTCCACTAAAATAAGGTGTTTCGTTTCATTGAACATTTTTCAGTGGAACCCTGAGATTTGACTGTTGGAACACATGTAGATGGTCATTTGGGTTGCAAGGATCAACAAATCTCCCTGGCTACAAAAAGGAAAGCTCTTAGGAATTTGTGAATGAGGACTCTTGGATAAGACCCTTAGAAACAGCTCTGATATCATTATCTCTTTCTTTCTTTCTTTTTTTTTTAATGATACAGGGGATCAAACCCAGGGATATTTTACCTCTGAGCTACACCCCTGACCGTATTTTATTTTTTTGTTTTGAAACAGAGTCTTGCTAGGTTGCTGAGAGTCTCTCTCCATTGCTTAGGCTGTCGTTCAACCTGCAATTCTCCTGTCTCAGCCTCCCAAGTACTAGAATTACAGGCTTGCACCACCATGCCTGGCCTCTACTTTTGACATGACTCAACTCTCTTAAGTTCTGCATCTTCTTACTCATCTTTCATTTCCTTCTTGGCTGTCAAATCAGAGATCATTCTTTACCCTATCTGCATTTTCTCTACATATAGCTTCTATGCATCATTCAACTCATTTATAACTATTATATGAATTATAATCTCTTTTTCCATAAGTTTTTAGTTTCTTTTCCAACTAACTGTCCAACTCTTGTAATGTGACTCTATTCAAATTTCCCAGGGACAATCTTATTGACCCAACCTTTCTTATTTGGGAAGGGTTTTCTGAGCTCAGGCCACATCATAACTATAGGCAAGTCTATAGATTAACCATCTTTAAGTCAGATGCCCAACCCTGGTTCAGTAAGTTAAGATCATGATCAGGTTCCAGGACAATTTAGTGGGAAAGAATCATCTTTTCAATCAGTGCTGCTGGACAACTGGATATCTCTGTGCAAAAGAATGAAATTGGAGCTTTATCTCACACCTTTGGCAGCAATTAACTCAAAATGGATAAAGGGCCTAAATGTATGATATGAAACTATAGAATTGGTAGAAGAAGATATAGGCACAAATGCTCATCACCTTGGATTAGGCAATGGTTTCTTTTATTTTTTTTCTTTTCTTATTGGTTCTAGGGATTGAGCATAGGGGTATTCTACCTCCAAACTACACTCCCAGCCCTGTATATTTTAAATTTTGAAACAGGGTCTCACTAAGTTATTAAGGGCCTCACTAAGTTGCTGAGGCTGGCCTCAAACCAGCCTGTCTCAGTCTCAGTCTCCCAAGTACTTGAATTAGAGGCATCTGCCACCACACACGGCTCAATGGTGTTTTATTTATGAAACTCGGCATCTTCAGAATTAAAATATTTGGTGCTTTACAAAGGAAACCATCAAGAAAGTGAAAGAACAATACCTAATAGGTAAATGCAAATCAAAACCAGAATGAGGTATCACTTCACACCCACTAGGATGGCTACACTAAAAAAGATAGGAGAAACAAATATTGCTGAGGCTGGGGGGATAGTAGAGCCCGCCTATGCTGCTGGTGGGAGGATAATATGATGCAGCTATTTTGGAAAACATTTTGGCAATTTCACAAAAGGGGCAATGAGGATGGTCTATTTTTGATTGTGATAAAGGTTGCATACCTCTGTTAACATACTGCAAGCTATTGAATTCTACACTTTCGATAGGCACAGTGTGTAGCATGTGTATTGTATCTTGATAAAGCCGTTATTAACATGCACAATATTGAATATATCTATTTAGGATTTTTTTCAATATGTTCTTCCTCCAGTTGCCAATACCAGTGCTGTCACCCAGGCTAAAACCTTGAAATGCATCTTAAATTCTCCTCTCTCACCTGTCCCCACTTCCACCTAACCCACATCCATTCCATGTTTTAGACTCTATCTCCTTAACATTTCTGAATCTTTCCTTGCAATCCATTTTAATTCCCACTGCTTGAATGCAGGCTGCAGTCATTCTCCCTGTATTGCTGAGTCCCTCTTCTGTCTGTTTCCCTGGTCTCTAACCTGGGCCTCCTCGTGCTGCTGCAGCGATGATCTTTCTACAGCATCAGTGTGATCATGTCTGCAGCAACTGTCTAACATGCACCGATGACTCTACAGCTTTCAGGATACAGTCCCAAATCACTGAGCATTGTGTGGGGGGCTGGCTCTTTGTGAACTGGTGATGGCTGTCTTTTCTCCTCCCCAAGCTAACCTGTCTCTCTAGTCATAGGGACCTACTTAGAGCATCTCGAACTCGCCCTTTAATTTTAAATTTGCAGCTGCTGACATATTTACATGCTTAGTGCTTCTCTGATGAATAAAAAGGTAAAATAACAAAAATTTATTGCAGACAGGAATATTATTATGTTCATCCAACCATTCATACATTGGATATATTAAAAATTCTCTTATAGTCATCTGCTAACTAGAGACTAGGTTCCAGCCCCCAAAAGAACACAATCAAGTATCCTGTGGTTTGAGTGTTTGTACTTGCATATTATATACATACTTCTCGGTGTGTGATCATGAGATAGGTATGAACTGGTATTGGGAGGAAAAGGGCTATTGAGAGAAAGACGCCAATATGAGTAACAGTTGTCATGGGTGTGAACAGAAAACTATGCACCACCCAGAAGCCATTCTCTCTGAGCTTTGAACAGAGGCGAGCACATTTGTCAGCACTTTGTAAATATTAAAGATCCAGAGGAACAAATTATTACTCATACTAAGTGAATTCGCACTGGGTTAGAAAATTTTTCAGTTGCTTAGGGTGGTGCCCTGTGAAACTAATCCTTCCAACCTTTTAGGTGTTTCTGTTCTCAGCAGCATATGTTAATAACTAGATTGCTTGAGCTATATCTTGATCAATAGCCAGGTTTTCTTTCTGTCTATTCATTCAGTTTTGTTCTTTTTGACTCTAATAATGACTTATACTTGAATTGTTCCAGGCTGACCCATTTTGGTTTGGCCTCAAAGGTGGTTACTGATTTATGATAACTCAGATGACTGCAATGTGAAGGTGGACGGTACTCCAAACACATTTTTAAACTCTCTTGTAACTAAGTATGGTTGAGTCGTTTCATGATTAACCAGTAATCATATTTTTAAATAGCTAAATTAATCAGATTCCACCACACTAATGATCATTTCAGGAGTATCATTTAATATTGCTATTAAATCAAAAATCAAAAACCAGCTTAACTGAAATAGATATCTCTTGGGTATCTCTCGCTTGTCATGTTAGGCAGATGGCCACAAAGTTCTAGCGATTGCTCTATTTATCTTGCATAGTTATGTATTTTATTCTTGAAGATCAAGAAAACTGAAACTCTGTGACATCCTATGAAAAGGTAGTTATCCAATGTATACCCAGAGATGAGAAAATAAATAGAAAAAGCTATTAGCCAGATGAAATAGGAGAAAATGTAATTCCGGGCAACTGAATCACATTTTCTGCTGATTCTCAGAAATGGAGACAAAAATTCTCTTTTGTACATTGCTCTGGAGGTAAACAAATGGGGATTCTCCTGTTTCAGAAAGAAAGTAAATTTTAGAGCCAAAGCGTTCCCACCCTATTCCTTTCTATCCTCATTCATTAGTACATGACTTCAAGGCCAAGTAAAAAAGGCCAACTTCTTTTCAATGGGAGTGTCTTAAGAAAGGATCACTCCTGAGACACCAAGTCTCTGTAATTAGGATTGATATGTCAACAGCAAGTATCATATAATCTCTATGTCTATCACAGGAGAGTGAGGTGCTTTCAAAAACATTCCAAATGGTTTATGTTATCTTTGTTCTTTCAGCATGAATGTACACACACACACACACACACACACACACACACACACACACACAGCATGCAAGCAGGTACTTTCTGATACACACAGCTTGTGCCTCCCCCCAACAACACATGCAATGCTTCTGTTATAAAGTAATATTTCTTGAAGCCACATTTCTTTCTTTTCTTTTTTCTTGATGCATTGTAATTGTACATAATGATGAAGTTCAGAGTGAGAGAGGTACATGCACACAGCACTCAACTGTCTTCCTTTCTTCTTTAAATGTCTTGGAAAAGTTTTGAGAAACTTTGGTATCAAGAAGTAATCTTTATCTTATTTGACCCTTTTAAAAAAAATAGACTCTAAGAAAAACTATAATGGCTTACTTAATTCCAGTCATTTGAATTTACTGAATACTTTCATATATACTGAATATGAAATTGTGGAAAATGAGCAAGGGATTTGCCTATTTTTGATACTTTTATTGGAACATTGTAATTACACATCATAGTGAGGTTCAAAGTGATATAAATATGCATTTTTTAATTTTAAAATTAAATTTTAAGCTCAGCATATTACTGCTGTTGGACACTTATCTCTTTCTAATTTTTATAAGACATGGATATAATTAGCATAAAAAAGAATATTTCTCCTTTCCCCTTATAGCAGTGGATCAACAGAGCAAAGCCAAATTTTAAAAATGTTGTCAGTCCAACTTAAAAATTAGAGTTGTCTTTATGTGTAAAACTGGTTTTTCCAGATTCCAACTGCGTGAGTTGTGAAGCAATGAACCAAGTGATTTAAACATTATCTGATTTCGTCCCAGCAGTGGTAATTTGGCCTACTTATGTAATTTTAAATTTACGAAGAAGTTTTCTCCCTATGCCTTGCCTTTAAGCTCTCTTTCTAAACGGATATTTATTTATTTATTTTTGTAGTACTAGGGATTGAACCCAGAAGCATTCTATCCCAGCTCTATTTTATTTTTATTTTGAAACAGGGTCTTGCTAGGTTGATGAGAGTCTTACTACTTGCTGAGGCTGTCATCAAACCTATGATCCTCCTGTCTCAACCTCCCAAGTACTGGGATTACAGGTTTGTGCCACCATGCCCAGCTTAAATAGATCTTAAAATATCAACCATTTTTAACCTTCTCATTATTTCTCTCCCAAATTCATAATTGTGAAATTAATGCACATTTTTCCAATATTTTAAAATGCGCATGGAGTTGGAATTTCTGCTATAAAGAGGAATCAAACCGCTAGCAACAAATATTAGTCATCTAACCACCATCCTTTGTAAAGTGCCTTGCAGTTTTGTGCACTGGACACAAAAGAAAATATTCTGGGAGCTAATGGACATTCTGGGAGCAAAAGGAATATTCTGGGAATTAATGGAAACACACGCATGCCCAGTGCTGTTTGTAAATGGTGATAGATAAATGGAAAAGATATCATGTCACACTGAATGACAATGCATTCTCACTATCCTAGTCAATTCAAATTTGTTTTTGCTTTTTACAGTTCATATGACTATTAAATGAAATTTTATTGATTACAAAATATTTATTGCCTTTCTCTCCCAGTAAAATATTAACTCTCTCAGAGTATAATTTAATTTATTGTAATTGTTAATGCCCCAGGACTAGAACAATACTGGTCATATAATGTTTGTACAACAAATATTTGTTGGATGAATGAACTAATGAATAAATGAATCAATCAGTCAATGAAGATGTACACAATCAAGTGTGGAATTTTTCACACTGGGGTAGTGAGGCAGCAGTGCAAAAGAAAAATATCCTAGGCAGAGGCAAAAGAAGGTGCAGGTTGATTGGAGTAAGAAAGACCCGGTATATTTGAGAACTAAGAGTCATACTCTCAGTTTAGCTAAAGGAGAAGCTATATCAGGAATTAGTTGGGTAATGCAGTCAGAAAAGGAGAGAAAATTAATGAACTAGGGGATATAGTGATGATGTAATATATGGAAATGGGCATTTTAGTAAGTTTATTAAGTTCCTGGTGATATGTTGGTCATAATTTTCATATGCTCTGATGCAATATTATCATTTGTTCTTATTCTATCCTCCTTTTGCTCTTGTAGTATACTTTTTAGATCTTGTTCCAATGTTTTATTGTTAAAAGTTGTTTAATTCTTTTATTGTTAAAAGTTGTTTAATCCTTTTACCAGAAGAGCCAATTGTCATTAAAAAGCCAAGCATAATTTTCAGGTCTTTCAGAGTCTTTTACCTAGAGAGCAGAAACTCAGTGGCCCACCCTCATTTATATCAGCAATCTTCATATTCCAGACATTGTTCAAGACCAGGTGTCAACAAATTTGTTTTTTTCTTTTCTGGTACTGAGGATTGAACCCAGTGCCCTTTTGCCTCTGAGCCACTCCCCCAGCCTTTTTTGTTTTATATTTTTTTATTTTGAAATAGTGTCTTCCTATGTTGCTGAGAGTCTTGATAAATTGCTGAGGCTGGCCTCAAACTTTAATCCTCCTGTCTCAGCCTCCCAAGTACTGGGATTACAGGCAGTGCGCCACAATGCCTGGCCAACAAATGATTTTTTAAATAAAGTTTTGGCTTTACAGAATATATAGTGTCTGTCCTAATGACTCAACTCTGCCACAGTGAGGGTGACAGCAGCCATGGATGATATATAAGTAAACAAGTGCGATTGTGTTCCAATAACATTTACTATGGACACAAGAATTTGAACGCCATTTATTTTCATGCATCACAGTCTACTACTCTTCTTTCGATTTTTCTCAATCATCTGGAAATATAAAACCATTCTTAGTTCATAAGCCACTTCAGAACAGGTGGTAAAAAGGTAGCCTGGGACTCTAGTTTGTAGACCCCATCCCGGGACAGTAGGAATACAACCAACAAAAACAATTTCTCTACCCAGGATGTTCACACTGTAGTTGGGAGAGGCAGTTTGAAGTTTGAAGATGGTTATAGCTACTATGATAAAAATAAAGGAGGCAAGGAGGATGGGGTTGATACGGCTGTGTGTGCCTGCAAGTGTGTGTGTGTGTGTGTGTGTGTGTGTAATATTTTCAAGAGCAGTATCAGGGGAGACTTCTCCTGGTGACATTGGACCTGAACAAAATGAGGGAGGGAGCCTGTGGGAAGAGGACTCAGGCAGAGGAAGTAGTAAAGTCTGGAGGCAATCTCCTGCTTAGAAATGGAGGTAAGTGGCAACAAAGATGCAAAAGAGTAAACAAGGAGAGGACAACACCTGTGAACACAAATAAGGGAGTCCTAAAGACAAGAATGAGCAGGCATGGTGGCGATGCACACCTGCAGTCCTAGGACTTGGGAGGCTGAGACAGGAGGGTCACAGGTTTGAGGCCTGACTCAGCAACCTAGTGAGGCCCTCAGCAACTTAGTAAGATCCTGTATCAGAATAAAAAATTAGACAGAGATGCCGTTAAAACTCAGAGCTAGAGCACCCCTTTTATGTAGAAATGGTTCTTTACCCCTGGATCCAGTTCTCTCTGAAGCAGAGAGAGAACTGTTCTGCTCTGGGCAACAGAGGGCCTGTTAGTCATTAAACCAGTTGGACTGTGCTTCTTCACAATTAAAAGACTGATGTTGTAGCTCTAAGTATTTAAAATTGAGAAATTCACAAAGACGCACATACTCTCAGAGCTGACATTTCTAGATAACTCTGAAGCCCTCAGCCACAGACATGAGCTCCGAGGCTCACTTCTCTGTCTCTTTCTCTTTCTCTCCACCCAGTCCCAAGATTCAGTTACCTGATTTCACAGTACAAAGTGGATTTGGAAAAGGAAACCAATAATGACTGAACCTCCAATAGGCACTTAGTGTGTCTTCAATAGGTGGATGAAAAAAAATGATCAAAACAATGAATAAATCCCTCTAATCCCTCTCAACTTTAAAAAGCACAATTCATAAGATAAAAAAGCGTTCCTTTTTCTTTTAGGAAACCATGCATGAGCTTGCTATGACACTCTTACCATGAAGACTCTAGTTAATGCGTACTGTGCACACGTATGTCTATGCAAATGTACAGGTGACTCTGGCCGACTGCTCCCCAATCAGTACCATGCCAGTGGGTGGCAGACGGTATCAGAGATGGAACCCAGTGCAGTTAAGCACATCTTCCTCTCACAATCATGTTTTAAAATTGTGGTGAATTATATATGGCATAATATTTACCATTTTAGCCACCTTTAAGTGTGCAATTCAGTGGGATTAAGCATATTCATGCTGCTGTACAACCATCACCACCACCCATTTCCAGAATACTTTGATCTTCCCAAATGGAACTCTGTACCCATTAAACCATGACTCCATTCTCCACTCCCCAGGCCCTGGCAACGGCCATTCCACAGTCAGTCTCTATAGATTTAACTACTCCAAGTATCTTTATAGATTATATCTACTCAATGTACCTTATATTGACTGTCTTATTTCTCTCACATAATGTCTGTAGGATTTGTCATCCATACTGTAGCATGCCTCAGAATTTCCTTCCTTTTTAAAGCTGAATAATATTCTATTGTAGGTAGATATGACAGGTTGTTTTATCCATTCATTTGTACATGAGCACTTGACTTATTTCTACCTTCTGGTTATTATGAATAATGCTGCTATAAACATGGGCTTATGTATTTGAGTTCATGCTTTCAATTATTTTCAGTAAATCCTTAGAAGTGGAATTCCTGGATCATATAACAATTTTATTTTTATTTTTTCTCACGACCATGTCTGTATCTTCTTCCTTTCATTTTTTTTAGTGTGTTTGTTTTGTTTTTCATTCATTGGCACTGAAACTTGAATCTAATGAAGCAATACTTCAGTTATTTTAAGAGAATTATTTTAGGAGGTAAATATAAAAATTAAGTTAGTTTGGCAATTAGCAAGTCTGCTGCAAAGTATACATGATCCACTTGTTTCAAATGAACCATTATAGCGAGTCATGGAAACTTCATCCTGAGAGGAATTTCTGAAGGAGATGAGATTGTTTTTGGAATCTTGAATTGAAACAGAAAAAAAAAGCAAACATAACAGACCACCCAGAATAAATTAAATAACAATTACTAAAGCTAAAAGGGATTTTAATAGATTTTTGGGGGGAGAGAATATTGTTTTTATTAGTTCTTGATTGACAACACAGGTTCTTCTGAGCCTACAGCCTAGTTGAATAGTACAAGTCTTCCTTTGAACTTTTTTATTTTATTGGTGCATTGTAATCATACATCTTGATGGGTTTCAGGGTGATAGAAGTATAAATGCACACATATACACATAAATTGTTGATAATAATAATTAGTATAAATGTAAGCCACACCTGTATTTGCTTGTTTTGTACCAATTACAATGCACAACTTTACAATGGCTTAAGAAAACACAATAGATTACAAGGCAGCTTTTAATGATTATCACTGTGGTGGCATCTGCCACTGCCACCAATATTCTTCCCCCTTTTTTTTTTCTTTTTTTGGTACTAGGGATTGAACCCAGGGACATTCTTCCTCTGAGCTACACCCCAAGTCCTATTTTATTTTTATTTTGAAACAAGATCTCACTAGATTGATGAGAGTCTCACTACTTTCTGAGGCTGTCTTCGAACTTGCGATCTTCCTGTCTCAGCTTCCCAAGCACTGGGATTACAAATGTGTATTCTTCCCTTTTTAATGACAACATCCTGAGTTTTCACTGGGAATATGACTGTCCAAATTGATTCCAAGTCTTTCAGACAGCCCTACTGGGCCAGTAGAAAATAAACATATGACATTACAGAGAAGAAATAAACTTCTAACTTGTTTAAGAACCATGAACCAAGATTAGTGAATTGCTCTTCCTTAAAATATACAATGCTTTCACAACTTTGTCTTTGCATGTCTCCAGAATTGTATAAATATGGTCTCTACTATGAGCCTTCTATGTTTGATAAAATTCTATTCATCCCACAAGATTCTTTATAAGGATTAGTGTCTTGTAAAGTCCTTCCTGACTCGACCAGGCTCGTTAAAGATCACTTCTCTGTGCTGCACGATGCCATTCACATATTTATATCACAGCATTTATCATACTGTGCAAAAGACTAAGAGCTTTGTGAAGGTAGAGAGCTAACTTCGAATCCTAGCACTTAGGAAAGTGCCTGGCATAATTAGGCACTCACTGAAAGTCTGTTGGATAAAAGAATAAAGGATTTTAGTAAGATATGGCTGGTAGATTAAAATAAAATATAACATTAGTATCGCTTATTATACAATCATATTAGAAATGAGAAAATGATAAATAATTATTGTTTTACTACATTTTTTATATTTATACATATTGAAAAATATCAGTGCTGCTGGGCATGATGGTGCACGTCTATAATCCTAGTACTTGGGAGACTGAGACAGGAGGATCACAGGTTCAAGGCCAGCCTCAGCAACTTAGCAAGACCCTATTTCTAAATAAATAAATAAATAGGACTGGGAGTGTAGCTCAGAGTTAGAATGTCCCTGGTTTCAATCCCCAGTACCAAAACAAGCAACAAACAAACAAACATCAGTGCTTTCATACCTAGCTAAATGTTTAAATCAGCTTACCAACATTAAGATTATATCTATATATAGAAAAGATAATTTGACTAGTGATAAGAAAATGTTTTTTGTCTATTGAATACTGTAATTCTTTAAAGAAGAACAAAAAATGTACAGATTGAATTTAAAATGTGAACAAAATAATGCATACTAAATGTTTGAGTTTTTATGTGGTTGAGTGTTTTTATAAAAAAAGAGTTGGTCTGGTTTCTCTTTCAGAATTTCTCTCATTTCTATAAGTTAAATCATTTGGCAATGGCATAAGCTTATGAAATATTAATAAAAAAAATCTGTAAAATAAATTGTTGCAAGCTATCCACTGGAACCTATTTATGGAACGAGGTGTATTGGTAACTAATGGTGTTAATTAATGTGAGTTAGTGTATAAAAGAGAGTTGGCATTATTGATCTAACAGAGTCACCTTTTCAGAATGCACTATCTATTTTAAAAAGAAATTGATCAAAGTTCCTACAGGGCACAGCTGCTGTGGCTAAGTGATCTCTCCTTTCATTGGTGCCACATACATGGGTCAGAAGTAGCAGACGCTGGGGTTCTAGCTAGCGTACTCTATCATCGTGTTATTGGATAGGATATTCTTTAAGAAGGCTAGATGGGGCAAATTGACCCTGTAACTTTATGGTGCAACTAACCCTACATTTTAAATATTCAATAAAAATAGACACTTAACATTTGAGCTTTTGATTCTTTTCTTCATTTCCCATGAAGAAATAATACTCAGAGAGTTCTTTTGAGGTACATCAAATAAAATTATAAAATTAAAAATTTTAAATACCAATGTAATAGGAAATATGGAAAGATAAAGTAAGCTCCAATATTAATACAATTATTTAATTTTTGAAAGGTCACATCTTTCAACACACATTTTAAAAAATTTCAAAAACATATTGCAAAGTCAAAAGAATTTTACAGAAAACCTCTGAATACCTACTACCTCACTTCTCCCATTTGTTTTACTATACTTGGTGTACCATTTTATTTTTTAATCCTAAGCATGCATTTGCTGAGTGTTGATAAATGCATATATATGATGTATAGGTATACATAACCAAAACTCTTACCAAAATTAGAACATGCCCTCTTATCTAACCACAATTTATATCCGAAATAATTCTTGAAAAATGCTGAGAGACTGGATATCAAGTGTTCTTACCACAAAGTAGTAATTATGTGAGATGATACATATGCTAATTAGCGAGATTTAGTCATTGCACAGGGCATACATACTTTAAAGCATCATCCGCACATGATTGATAGACATAATTTTATCTATCAATTAAAAAACATAGAAAAAAAGCAGAACATGTCCAGCATTATAGGGATTTTCCTTACACTCCTTCCAGTAAATTTCTGTCATCTCTTCTCTAGAAGCAACTGCTATCCTGAGGTTTTTCCTCCAGAGATTAGGTTTGCCCATTCTGGGACTGGGTAATTTATAAAGAAATTTATTACTTACAGTTTTGGAGCTGAGAAGTCCAAGATAGAAGGGCTGCATCTGGTGAGGGCGGGCATGCTTCGTCATAACATGGCAGAGGTAAGGAGAGAGAAAGAGAGAGAATCTGAAGTTGTGTGTGTGTGTGTGTGTGTGTGTGTGTGTGTGTGAGAGAGAGAGAGAGAGAGAGAGAGAGAGAGAGAGCTCACTTTCATGGCAATGCTACTCCGGTAATACTAATCTAATATTTCAATAGTGGCATTAGTCCATTCATGATGTGGGAGCCCTCACCACCTAATCATCTTTTCCCCCCAATACCATCACAATGACAATTATATTTCCGTTTGAGCTTTGGAGGGACCTTCAAACCATAGCAGTAATGTTTCAAGTCTGGCTTCCTTCGCAGCATCACGTTTTTGTGTCAATGCCTGGATATGTAGTTCAGGGCTTTTGGTCTCAGAGCTGTAGTCAATTGTCAGGGTATGGCACATTTATTTAACTGTTATTTATCTCCAAGGCTCTTTCCGTCTTTTGGATATTATGCAGAAAAAGGCTGCTACCAACAGTTGTATAAGAATTTTTGTGAACATTGCTTTTCTTTTTATCTGAAACGATGGAGGATACTGTGATGGGGATTACTGGGAACCAGAACCCACTCAGCAGGCACTTTTTGGAACCTCTGCTGGCACCCGGAGAATGATTTGATTCCCCACATTACAGGCCTGGACAGCTCTTGTCTTGTTTCTGACAGTCTCTTGCCCCAGGATTGGACTCATGATCCATCCCTCTCCCTCACCTAGCTGCAGTACAACGGAATCCCATAAAACCAGCACATTCACTTTTTATTCTTACAGCTGCAGTCCACCCCACTTCTTTAGGTTGCAGAATGAGCCTGGAGAATTGTCTTCGTTGTGTGCTCCCTGGCTCAGAGGTTACGTCTTTTGTCTTGTTCTTGTATCCTCCTCACTTCCAGCCTAACATTTGGCAGACATCAGGTCATTAAGACACTCCTCTGGATACCCAAGTGTAACATTAGGAATCTCAGTCAGTCCTATAGATTCTAGTTTGTAGAATAACTACTATTCAAATGAGTCAAGAAAAAGTTCAGAGAATGCAGTAAAAAAAAACATTTGATGGCTTTAGAATAATGTACATGCAAGATGTTCTATTTGATTAATACATTTGGACATAAAAGAGGTGAGCCTTAAGGATTTAGATAGAGCAGATCAAAGTGCTAAATATTCTGTTTCCTTCATTTCCGTCAATAGCACTTATGATAATGCATTATATTAATTAAATATTCAGTGAGTGTCTGTAGAGTTTATTAATAAATAATGAATGTTAAGTAGGTCTTCCCCAAAACGCACATGTTAAGACACAGCATAAATTTAAGCTGCAGCTGGTCAGAGAGCTGTCAGATGTGAGAAACACACATAAGTATCAAGTATCGAATGTGTGTGGGAGTAGCCTGTGTCACGTGTCATGTGCTGGTGTGAGTGGACTAAAGAGACTGTCCATAGGAGTTGAGAAAATATATTTTATTCTCATAAAATATATTTTATTTTATGAGAAAGTCTGGCAGGAAGAACCATGAAAATAAACACGGTTAAAGTTATTTACATAAAATAGAAGATATAATTGTATAGGGCTATCACGCTTACACTGCAATTAATTCTTTCAATGGATTTAGCTAGTGAGTGCCATACAAAGGCAGAGAAAGATCTTCTGTCCTGTTTTTATAAAAGCATAAATATATGGTGAATTAAGAACAGGAAGCAATTTCTCTTCAATTATTAATTACTACCATCAAATTTATTAATTTCACTCTAGATTAAAGACTCAAACAGTATGCACTTTATCAAAGTACAGACAGTAAGAAAGAGAGACAGAGAGACAGAGAGAGAGGGCAAAGGTTCAAGCATGTGCTCAGCAAAAGAGAAAGGAAGTTTAGATGAAGTGTGATGAGAGCTTTTAAAGGGTTGAGGCATGCATACAGCTGGAGCACGTGTACCACTGTCCCTGATCAAGACATTGTAGACAGCCTCCCTCTATCCAGACTCAGTGCCTGTTGAGAAGGCTTCTGTGACTGGCTCATGGGTAACTTTCCCAGATAGCTGTCTCAGGAAAATGACAGTGATAGCAATATATACCAAGCAGCATACTTACACACCATTGGACATTTTGTGTAAAAGCATCCAAGTTGAAACACTGATCCTATAATCATCTTTGGGGTGGGGGGATGGCTGGCTTCCGGAGAAGATAATGATTTGAGCTTTGGTGGTAATAGGTTTGAGGTGATTGTGAAATAAGGTACCTATGTCTTAAAAGTAAAATGCATTTGTAGAAACATTTCATTAAACCTCAGATTAAAAGTAAGGATTATAGATAGAGAGTTGAGTTTCAAGACGGTAAAATAGTTTTGCAGCTAGAAGTGTTTGAGTAAGAAGTTCTAACCTTAGAATCTGGTTCTAAATAATGTGGGGAAAATGTAAGGAAATGTCAGGGCTTTTCATGTTGGCTGACCAATAAAACATGGTGGCAAGATGGGCATGGTGGCACATGCCTGTAATCCCAGTACTTGGGAGGCTGAGACAAGAGGATCACAGATTCAAAGCCAGCCTCAGCAACTTAGTGAGGCTTTTAGCAACTTGGTGAGATAGTTTTCAAATAAAAAATAAAATGGGCTGGGGGTATAGCTCAGAGGTAGAATGTTCCTGGGTTTAATCCCCAGAACTATCAAAACAAAAACAAAACAAAACAAAAGAAGTGGTAGCATCTTGGAGTATTTCAGAAATGTCTAGTCTCAGACATAATCAAAAGTCCCTTTTACTTTTTGTCACTGGGAGTTGAATCATAGACTTCATTTTGCTTTAAACTTTCCAACAATTCTCATACATTTTATGATCCTGAGATTTGATCTAATTGGACCATTTTGAATAACAAACCCTTGGGAACTAAACGACAGAGATGAACAGAGTCTCATAAATTTAAAGATCACTACTTTAGAGACATTAATGTATTCTTGCCTTTAGACTAATACAAACTCTACAATCATTGTAGAAAGAACACAGGTTGTCCAGTAAGTAGAGTTTGCTCCTATTCTAACCCTACACTTACTAGCTATGTAATATTGGAAAACGCACTTAACCCTCTGAACTTCAGTTTCCTCTGGTAAAATGAGAATAGAAAATTTAATGTGCTATATCAAAATGCCATCTAATTAAAAGAATTGCTATACAACTTTGTTTTTTTTGTGTTACGGAGATTGAATCCAGGGGTGTTCTAACTTCGAGATACACCCTCAGCCTTAATTTATTTTTTTATTTTGAAACAGGGTCTCACTAAGTTGCTGAGGGCCTCACTAAATTACTGAGGCTGGCCTTCAACCTGCAATACTCCTGTCTCAGTCACCCAAGTACTGGGATAATAGGACTGCACCACCACACGCAGCTACTACAAAACTTTAAAAGGAAAGTTTTAATTTTTACTTATTGTTTGTTTTTGTGTGGTGCTGGGGATTGAACCCAGTGGTATTCTACCTCCGAGCTACACCCCCAGCCAATTTTATTTTTATTTTGAAACAAGGTTTCACTAAGTTGCTGACAGTCTCACTAAGTTGATGAGGCTGGCTTTGAACCTGTGATCCTCCTGTCTCAGCCTTCCAAGTACTGGGATTACAGGCATGTGCCACCATGTCCCATTAAAAGGGAACTTTTTAAAAAGTGTATTGTAAACCTGAGTGAGCATAGAAAGATTGCTATTAACTCTGAATGATTTCATAAGAAGCTAAATATTTTGTTATTAAACATTTCAGTAGTTTAATATTCTCAATTATTTAATATTCTGTAAGGAATATGAAAAGTGCACACACAGGTTTCTTCTTCAGGAATTGATTAGACATCTCAAAAGCCTCTGGCCTCAATGTCTCTCATTTTTCTAGCACAACATTTATTATTTTCTTTCTGGAATTGAATCATCATAGAATTTTTAGCCAAAATTGTCTAGAACAATGTATCAAATATCTCCTCTCCTCATTTTTATGGCATTCCTGGACAAAGACACTGCATGATGATTGCCTCTTTTTTATATAACGCACATTGCAATCTCAGACCAACAGGAATATAGTTTAAGGCCTAGTTGAATGTTGGAATAATATCATTCAAAAGTTGAAGGTTACATTAGTTCACTTGTAAATTAGGCTGTGAATAATGTTTCTGTCAAATCTGATTTCTTTTTGTTAATACTGTGTTAAGATAAATTTTGGGGATGTGGAATTATAGGAATGACGCGGTAGAAAAAACTTAACAATAATTTACCATAGAGAATCATAATTAGGCAGAAAACGGTTTTGGCTGCGAGGCAAATACTTTAGGTTTCTAGTTTTAATTCTGTCATTATATGTGGGTAACTCTAGGATATGAACCAAGCTCTGTTTCCTCTTCTATGAAGAAAAAAAGTGTCTCTTCTGTAAAATCAGTAGCAATCTCTCTCTGGAAACTCTACTCTAATATTCATCATATTTCTGTGATGGTTTTACCTGCCTTCATCACTAGACTATGACCTTTACAAGGACAGGGATTTTATGTTCAGAATAAACACTGAATTTTTTTTTTTTTTTGCCTGCATGCATGAATGAATCTAAGACCCAGGTTATCTCTGCATCCTTGACTTTCAATCAAATGGGAAAAAAATCACCAAAGAAATGGAAATAAATAAAGTTCCATCATATTATAAACATAAGTCTATTCAAATGTCTAGCACTGCTTTTTCAGGTTGTCTTTAGTTGAATTTCAAAACCACAAAAAGAGATCCACCGCCACCTGCCTTCCTTGGAGCGTAACAGTTCATGTTCATGTTGAAAGTTGCTACATCATTTTCGTTGAAGAAGCTAAATTCATTTATGCATCTTGTTAGGCAACTACATGAATGGAGAAGGTGGGACTATGTGGTCTATATCTTTAAAGAAGGTGGGTGGTGTGTTTTTTTAAACAACACATTCACCACCACCCACTCAGGTCAACCACAATTCAGTGATGAAGATTTCTAGACCACCAGGGTTTAGCACTTTTGCTCAACTCTTTTAGACTGGCCAACCTAAAAAGGAAAATCAGTGAACCAAGTGCATGGAATTAGTCCAAAGGAACAAATATTAAAAACAGGTGTGAGATATTTCCTAGGGAAAATGAAACATTAATTCCTTCCAACTGGTAATAGACCATACTCTAGTTCCTGAAGAATTAGCTGCCTTAGAACATTTTGATAAAGGAGTTAATTATAAACTTTTTAAAAATTTCAAGCCAATTTTTACAAAGCTCATATATCTGCATTAAAAGCCTTTTAGGTAATCATGAAACTGGAAAAATTGTTTTATTCCCCCTTTATTTCTCAATGATATCATATCCTATAAGCATTAGCTTTATGTGAAGCACACTTTTGTGATATGTCATGTTTATAATCTATGTTTTTTATCACAAATCTTATGGCAAAACATCACAGCATTTTAATGTTTAGTTTTATCTATTTTTATGTCCTGCCTCTTTCATAAAGGCACTTTTTGGGGGTATAAGGGATTGAACCCAGGGGTATTCTACTCTAAGCTAGACAACCCAGCCCCATTTTATCTATTTATTTATTTTTATTTTGAAACAGGGTCTCACTAAGTTGCTGAGAGTCTCACTAAGTTGCTGAGATTAATCTCGAACTTGCAATCCTCTTGTCTCAGCCTCACAAGGACTGGGGTTACAGGCATGTGCCACCATGCCAGGCTCATAAAATTAATTGAGGTCGTGGCAATGGATAAGTTACTTGTTAAATAGTTTGTATTACAAAATATGCCATTTAAATATTTGTTATATACCTGATTGGAGTTGATTCAAGGTAGTCGGGGAACAGAAGTGAAATCAGCAAGCATAGACATCTATTTAGTAGAGTTTTCCTTAAAAATACGATAGAAAAATGGAATAGTAGATGGGAAGGGTATGCCAATTACAAATTATCCTTTAAATATGGTTATTTTAGTGACCATGGTGAAGTCCCCTTTACCTTTCCCCCATTACTGAGTTCTAAAATATACAAAACTAGTTGCTTACAAACATTTTATAAAACATAAATGTACTGGTAAAAAAATCTTCTGGGGGACACTTTGCTAGGAGCAGCAATGTTAAAATAATTCAGATAAATCAACATGAGTACCCCAAAATTGCCCTGGGTTTTAAAAGTATTTCCATATGGGAACTGTAACAGAACTAGATAATAAATGTAATCATGATAAACAAGGAAACAATGTCAACCCAGTAGCTTTCCCCCTCATTTCAGACCTTTTACCCAATGATACACTTTGAAGATCCCTGAAAGGAAAGATTCTTTCTCTCCAGCTGTCTTAAAACCACTCTGAGTTTTCCTGAACCAACTACATTCCCCCAGCCAGACCCTGCAGCATTCACTAGTTGGTTTATTGCCTGCATTCCAAACTCTCACATTGGATCCTTCTCACGTTTCGAGAGGCAGAGAGGAGCCAGAGCTTCCTTTTCTTACTCTTAACATTTCCCCTCCTTTTGCTCCTCTTACCTATTTCTTTTGCTTCCTGAGAGCATCCTTTGGTGGCCTCTTCTCGCAAGTGGTCTTCAAGCTGCTGTTCGTGCTAAGATGCAATCATGACACCAGCATTAAAGGCAGTCACGGAAGAAATTTATGTCATTCTGACCCCTCGCCTCAGCATGCCTGTCTACGAGGCTCTGAATCTTTCTAGAAACCAGCACCCATGTTGTATTGCAAGAACAGGGTCAGATGCAGATTCCCATTATTTGTGATGACAGTATTTTAAGCACTGTGTCAAAGCATTCTTTGAACACCTTGCTGTCTCATGCATGACTATGCTGTGTGCTGGAGGAGGGCAAGGGTCTACCTCTCTTGTAAGAAGAGTGGCTTAGGAAAATGTTAGAGGAGACCCTCTGACTCAGCTTGTGCCCTGAGAAACAAATGTTCCTTCATTCATTTTTTCAGTTATTTGTTTATGTTGCTCAAAGCAAACACACATTTAAAGGAAAGGCTGGGAAACACAGATAAACATTTCAAAACAAATAGCATTTGTCCTCCTTCTCTGGCCTCCTGTTTTAAGATGTCAGAATGGTATATCTCACACAAGAGAGCATAAAGATAAGATGGAAAAACAGGTCAGACAACTTGTCCTTGTCTCTTTCAAAGGTAAATAAAATGACTTATTTGCTGATGAAATTTTTGTTTTTTTTCCACTATGTGATTTGACATTCCTAAAGTGGCTTCCAGAATACTGCCCTGGTGTTAGGAAATAAAAATGAGCTGTCTTATAACCATGAATCAACTTTCTTACATTTGAACCTTGTTTGTCTCTGTTGCAAACCAGACAAACAAGGTTCTAACTGCTCAATTTTAGTTATTATTGATACTAATTTTTTTTAGTAGGAAATACTTCTCTTCCTAATTTTGTAAAAATTATTTTTCAGATGTATGTTTTATTTACAACTATCTCTATGCATTCTAAAATATAATATAGTGAGTTGACTTAACTGACTCTTCTAGTCTCAATGACTAGGTACCAAGTTAATGTACCTTAATTCTGAATATTCTCTGTAATTACAATGCAAGATTATTTTAGTATAAAATTAAAGACAAAAATATAGTGTTTCTGCTTTAGTGAACAAAATTATTCAAATAGGTGACACGTGTTCCAACTAAAATTTCTTGTTTTCATGACTGAGACAAAATTGTTAAAAAAGAAAATTATCCTTACTATAACTTTTATCAAAGTGACCAATTAGAAGACATCTGCATAATAGCATCATAAAATTGCTGATTCCTTGCCAATTTTATCACAAGGTCTTTGTTATCTTATCAGGGAATCCTTCTACCCTTTCTTGCAAGATGGCCAGTTTTTTATTACTATGGCTCTGTAGTATAGTTTGAAGTCAGGTATTGTGAGGTCTCCTGCATGGTTCGTATTGCTGAGAACTATTTTGGCTATTCTAGGCCATTTGTTGTTCCATATGAATTTTAGGACTGATTTTTCTAGATCTGTGAAGAATGACCATGGAATTTTAATAGGGATTGCACTGAACCTGTAGATCACTTTTGGTAAGATGATCATTTTGATGATATTTATTCTGCCTATCCAAGAACATGATGTTGAGATGAGTTCCTTCTATTCTGATTTTCTGCAGTGTTTTTAACATGAATGGGCATTGGATTTTGTCAAATGTTTTTTCAGCATCTATTGAGATGCTCATGTGATTTTTGTCCTTCGTTCTATTTATGTGGTAAATGACATGTATTGATTTGCATATGTTGAATCAGCCTTGCATCCCTGGAATGAACCCAACTTGGTCATGGTATATAATTTTCTTGATATGGTTTTGAATGCGTGTTGCTAGTATTTTGTTTAGAAGTTTTGCATCTAAGTTCATCAACAATATTGGTCTGTAATTTTCTTTTCTTGAGCTTTCGTTATTCGATTTTGGTATTAATGTGATACTGGCTTCATAGAGTATGTTTGGAAGAATCCCATCTCTTTCTATTTCATGGAACAGTTTGAGAAGCATTGGGCTTAGATCTTCTATGAAGGTTTTATAAAATTTGGCTGGGAATCCATCTAGACCTGGGCTTTTCTTTGATGGTAGGCTCTTTATTGCTGTTTCAATCTCTTTGCTTGCTATTGGTTGGTTTAAATTTTTTATATCCTCTTGATTCAGTTTAGAAAGGTTGTATGTGTCTAGAAATGTGTCAATTTCTTCTAGGTTTTCCATTTTTTTGGAGTATAGTTTTATGAAATAGTATCTGATGGTCCTCTGGATTTCCATGATGTCTGTGGTGATATCACCTTTTTCATCTCTTATTTTAGTAATTTGAGTTGATTCTCTCTTTCTTTTGGTTAGGTTGGCTAAGGGTTTATCTATCTTGTTTATTTTCTTGAGAAGCCAGCTTTTTGTATTACTGATCTTTTATATTTTTGTTGTTGTTGTTGCTCTCTATTTCATTGATTTCTGCTCTGATTTTAATGTTTTCCTGTCTTCTACTGACTTTAGGATTTAGACTCCTCCTGCTTTTCAAGGGCTTTGAGGTGTGTTTATTTGGTGATTTTCTGTTCTTCATTTGGGAGCACTCAGTGCTATGAATTTTCCTCTTAATACTGCCTTCAAAGTGTCCCAGGGATTTTGGTATGTTGTGTTCCTATTTTTGCTTGAATCAAGGATTTTTTATTTTACTTCTCCCCTTATTTCTTCTATGATCCAGTCCTAATTCAGAAGTGTGGTATACAATCTATATGTATTTATGTAATTTCTCTGGGTCTTTTTATAGTTGATTTCTAGTATCATTCCATTATGGTCTGAAAAGATGCAAGGAGTTATGTCACATTTTTTGAATTTGCTAGTGCTTGCTTTATAACCAAAGATATGTTCTATTTTGGAGAAACTTCCATAAACAGCTGAAAAGAATGTGTATTCAGCTGTAGTTGGATGGAATATGCTGTATATGTCTACTAGGTCCATTTGGTTTATGGTGTTATTTAGGTCTGAGGCATCTTTGCTAATCTTTTGTCTGGAAGATCAATCTAGTAGTGTGAGAGGAGTGTTGAAATCTCCCAGTATTATTTTACTGGGGTCTATGTGAGACTTAATGTTGCAAAGAGTTTGTTTTATAAAAGTGGTTGCACCTATATTTGGAACATAAATGTTGACTATCATTATATCCTCTTGTTGGATTGTTCCTTTTATCAGTAAAATTGAGCTGCCTTGTATCTTCTGATAAGTTTAGACTTGAATTCTATTTTGTCTGACATGAGACTTGCTATCCCTGCTTGTCTTTGAGTTTCATCTGCATAGATTATCGTATTCTAGTCCTTCACCTTTAGTCTGTGAATATCTTTACCTGTAAGGTGCATTTCTTGCAGACAGCACATAGATGGATTATGTTCTTTAATTCATTTTGCCAGTTTATGTCTTCTAATTGGGGAGTTGATGAGGCCATTGATATTAGAAGTGAATAGTCTCAACCGTATAAGTAGTCTCAGCTTTCCATTAAGTATTTATCACCCTAAAATACTGTCTCTGCAATCTGTGCCCTGTATCACCCCCCTGTTGTTCTGTCAGTAGATCACCAGCACTGGGTTGCAGCTACTCCAAGACTCTGTTTGCCTTCCACCAGAGAGGTTTAGAGGAGTCAGCTGGTATATATAAGGGCAAACTGTGACACAAACAAGGGTGAAAGGTGAATGGAGATGAAGGGGATAGAGTGAGGGATACAAGAATAGGGTAACATAGAAAATAGAATCAAGTGGGATAAAAAGCTTAAAAACAGGAAAGAAAAAAGATAATAAAAATAAAGATATCAAAATAAAGGAAAATTCTAATAAATAATATAGAATATAGAAAAATAGTGATAAGAAATGGGAAAAATAGAAGGTACAGAAAGACAGGTATACTGGAAATCAAAGAAACAAAACAAATCCCACACACATACATACACAAGAAGAAAGAAAAAGAAAAGAAAAAAAATAATCAAATGAAGAAAAAAAGACCTTAAGAATTTTTAACAGAGAGTGAGTAAAATTTCTGTATGGGAGAGGAGTTGAATGTTGTGACTTTGGATAGTCCCTTGCCAGGATTTTCTTTCTTTTTGAATTGAGGCTTCCTTAGAAGATGTTGGGATTTCTACCCGGTGCCATGAAAGGGCCTGGTGGACTAGCAGAAGCCTGCTCTAGAGCACCGGGCCTCTTCCATGTGGCAGTGACTCAGCATATCAATGGCAAAGATGGCGCTGGCGGACCCCTCAGAGGGAGGTCCAGCAGATAGCCCCACCTAGCCTCAGGAGGGCTGTGATAGGCAGTTACCTCCTTCCGTGCTCACAGACAACAGGTGCCTCCACCTATGATAGGTTACAGGGGGGCGTAATGACCCGACCCTCGCGTGCCATTGGGTCACACCCTACTGCCTGGGAGTTTCCCTTATGGCCTTTACTTTAAAAGGGCGTTTGGCTTTCTAATAAACGAGATCGTGCTCCACATGTCTCTCGGCCCGTGGTGTGTTTTTTCGGGCCGTCCAGCGTTTACTTCCCTGTCAGGTTTCGTGCCACTCTCGGGCGGGACCCGAGAGAAGAGATGTAAGTGCTGCTCCTGAGCTCTGGTTCAAAGCTCTGCTCCCTGCCTTCTTGGTTTCCTACTTTGTTAATGAGGCAGAGTGGGGTGGAAGAGCAGGAAGGGGCTGGCCACAACTGTTAGCTGCTTGAGAGAGATTCTTCTGAGCTGGAGCTGGAGCTTCATGGCAGGGCCCCACCTAGCATTCACAAGGCCCTTAGGCTCAATCCCTAGCACCTCAAAGAAAGGGAGAAAAGAAAAAGAGAAGAAAGAGAGATAAAGACCAGCAAAGAGAAAAAACAAAACAAACAAACACAACAAAGCCTCTCCCACCGGACCTCTGCAGCCCCCTGGGTTCCTTGTGGTTATTTCCAGTCATTTTAAGGTTCACTTATTACTGTAGATTCCTGAGCATGTTCCAAGTGTTTCCACCCACTCAGAAACCTCTACCACACAGGTGCATTTGGTCTAGGAAGGTAGGGAGGGATGGGGTGGTGGGTTTGGCTGCTGTTTTCTCTCTTGTGTCACTGCAGGGATGTGTGATTCTGTGCCTGGGACCCTTCTGTCTGTGGAGTAAATCTCAGGTAGCTGGATATGATGAAATGTTTTTTTTTTTGATGCACAAAAATTGCACACACTTCAGGAATACCATGTGATGTTTTTTGATACACGTGTACATTGGGTAATGTTCAAATGAGGGTAAGCATACCCTTAATTATCACTTTGACATACTGATTTCATTTCCTTTGGAGATTATGTACACACACACACATACACACACACACACACACACACACACACACTAATGGAATGGCTGGAACAAATGGTAGTTTTATTTTTAATTTTTTGAGGAACCTCCATACTGTTTTCCATAATGGCTGTGTTAATTTACATTCCCACCAACAGAGAATCAGGCTTACCTGTTCTGTAAATCTTTTCCAGCACTTAGTATCTTTTGCCTTTTTTATAGTAGCCTTCCTAACAGGAATGAGGTGATATCTCATTGTGATTTTGATTTGCATTTCCCTGATGATTAGTGATATTATTCTTAACATACCTGTGGGTCATTCATATGTCTAGTTAGATTTGTGGTTAACTTTTAAATTGGATTATGTTCTTTTAAAAACTATGTTGTGCCAGATACGGTGGTGCATGCTTATAATCCCAGTACTTGGGAGGCTGAGACAGGAGGATTGCAGGTTCGAGGACAGCCTCAGCCACTTAGTGAAGCCCTCCACAATTTAGTGAGATCCTGTTTCAAAATAAAAAATAAAATAGGGCTGGTGGTGTAGCTTAGAGGTATAATGCCCCTGGGTTCAATCCCCAGCACCAAAAAAAAAATTGAGTTTTTTGGGTTTCTTAAATATTCTGTGTATCACCCCTTGTCAGATGTATAGTTTGCAAATATTTCCTCTCATTCTGTAGGTTGTCTCCCTATTCTGTTGGTTGTTTCCTTTGCAGTGCAGATGAAGCTTCTTACTTTGATGAAATCCCATTTGTCTATTTTTGCATTTATTTCCTGTGCTTTGGGGTTTTATATAAAAAAATCCTTGCCCATTCAATGTTTTAAAGCATTTTTCTAATTTTTCCCCCTAGTGGCTTCATAGTTTCAGGTCTTCCATTTAGGTCTTGGATCTATTTTGAGTTGGTTTTTATATGGTGAGAGATAAGAATCTAGTTTCACTCTTCTGCATGTGGATGCTATGGTTTGGATCTTAAATATCCCCCCAAGGCCCAGGTACTAAAAGCTTTGGTTGCCAGCCTGTGATGTTATTGGGAGGTGGTAAGGTGGTAGAACCTTTAATGGGTGGGGCCTATTTGGAGGAAGTTAGATCATGGGGGTATACTCTTCCAGGAAATATTGAGACCCCAACCCATTCTCTCTCTCTCTCTCTCTCTCTCTCCTTGCCTCCTGGTGACCATGAGGTAAGCAGCCTCCTCTCACTCATTCCCACCACGATGCATTTCCTCACCATAGGCCCAAAGGCAATTGAGCCAAGCAACCATGGACTGAAACCCCTGAAACTGTGAGTCAAAATAAATCTTTCTTCCTTCTAAGTTGATTACTCAGGCTTTTTGTCACAGTGATGGAAAACTGACTTAACATAGACACTGGATATCCAATTTTCCCAGGACCATTTATTGAAAAGACTGTCTTTTTTTCAGTGTGTAGTATTAGCACCTTTTTCAAAGATCAGTTGGCTGTAGATGTATAGATTTACTTCTAGGCTCTATAGTTTGTTCCATTCGTCCATATGCTTGTATTTATGTCAATAACATGCTGTTTAATTATTACAGCTTTTAGTATATTTTGAAATCAGGTGGCATACTGCCTACTGCATGGTTCTTTGTGTTTAAGGTTGCTTTAGATATTCAGGTTTTGCTTTGGTCTGGTTTGTTTTTTGTGGTCTCATTATGAACTTTAGGGTTGTTTTTCTAGTTCTGTAAAGAATGTCATTGGTCCATGCAATGTTCGCTTCTGTTTTTTGTCAGCTTTCAGAATCCTAGATTGTATGTGGAAACTACTCAGCTGCTGAGAAATGGAAGAGAATGTTTCTCTTCCTCACTATTACCATCTTTACTCTTACAATTTTCTCCCTGTGTGGAATGTTCTTATCCCAAATAACTAAATGGCTTGTTGTCTTGTCTTCTTCAGCCTTCACCCAAATATCATCTTAGCACTGAGACCTTCCTGACCATCTATTTCAAACTCCTTCTAAAATACACTCTTAACCAAGATAAAATTATGGCTCTAATACAAATACAAATGAATACATGTTAAAGATTCGTTTAACTTATTAGTTAATGAGGGATGTTAACCAACAAGATCTCATTAATTAATCAGATATTCACATCAATTCAAAAGAGAATCTGAAAAAAATCTATGTATAAATGTATGTGTATATGTAAACATACATACATACAGTCTGAATTGTTAAAATTAAGTTACTAATAGAATTGAAATTACTTAATATTCTATAGGGCAATAGAACAATAGGAGGTGTGTGTGTGTGTGTGTGTGTGTGTGTGTGTGTGTGTGTGTGTGTTACTGGGGATTGAACCCAGGGGCATTCTACCTCCAATCTACATCCCTAGACTTTTTTAAAGTATTTTTTATTTTTTGAAACAAGGAAGGTCTAACTAGGTTGCTGAGGGTTTTGCTAAGTTGCTGAGGCTGGCCTTGAACTGCAATCCTCCTGTCTCAGCTTCCCAAGTACTGAGATTACAGTCATGCACCACCACACCCAGATGGAGTTATCTTTTCTACAGATGAGAAACCAATTGAAATTGTACAGGAAAATTCATTTGCATTTCAATGGGTAATAATTATTTGAATTGCTATGCTTTTCCTACAAGATAATTTTTACCCTTATAGAGCTGTAAAATAGCTGAGTCAATGAAAAGCAAAAAACTGTGCATCCTTTTATGTACAAGATTTGGGGCTAGAGTACAAAGGAAAACCTTAGCCTTCCATACTTACCACCATAGCCCAGCCCTCAGGGATACAAGTGGGCAAATGTGTTTGACCCTGGAACTTTTTTTCCAGACAGGAGGTGCACCACCAGGGAAGGAACAGAACCAGTGCTTCTAAAACTTGGAGCCCAGAGCAGGAACCCAGTCATCCAGGTCTGATGGTTGAACAGCCGTCTGCCAGACTGCATATTTTACTTATTTCTGTCTTGTCATCCCTTGCTACATCCTAAGTGTCATGTGGATAAGAATTTTTGCCTGTTTTATTCACAATTACAATTCTAGCTTCTGGGAAAAGTTTTGATGCATAGAAGATATCAATAAATATGGTTGAGTGAATAGTTGCAAGGAATATATTCACAAATATATATTGTAGGAAAAAGTGATGGTTTAAATGATGAGTCAAAAATATAAATCCTAGAGAGTGCAAAGTTTTTTAAAAAATTAATTTATAACCTAACATTTAATACAGTGACAGACATATTATGACTTTAAAAGTAGTTTGTTGAGATATAATTCACATACTATACAACTCACTCATTTAAACTCTATAGTTTAATAGTTTTTAGTGTATTCATAGTATATGCAACCATCACTTTAGTCAATTTTAGAGCAACATAAAGGCTTGTAAACAGATTTTTAAAAACTGGAATATGGATCTTCAATAATTCTGCTACTGAATATATAGATAAAACAAGTACTATTTTATAGAATAAACTTTATTTATGTGTCTGTATAATTATTGCTAGAGGCTTAAAGTTTGCAATTTGTCTTTTTCATATATTTTCTGAGAAATAAAATTTGCATGCAAAAAAGTGCCTAAAGCTCTTGATGGCCTAATTTGAAGCATTTTGCAGTTTACTGTGACTGCAGATTCCTTAAGCCAATAATTTCTCCTTGTCTCTCCCAGATACTGTTTCAGGGACTTTGAGATGATGTCAAGGAGTTATTACTTTAAATAACCTTAAGATTTTTCATGACTCTTTAAATCAAACCAAACAAGAAATAAGAATTATTTTTAGTTAGTTTGAATTTATGTTTTTAGCTTTTTCTTTGTAATTTTTTTTTTTTTTTTTGCGGTATCGGGGATTGAACGCAGGGGCTTTCTACCTCCGCGCTACACCCCCGGTCCTATTTTTTATACTTTATTTTGAAACCGGGTCTCACGAAGTTGCAGAGGGCCTCACTAAGGAGAGAGAGAGAGAGAGAGAGAGAGAGAGAGAGAGGGAGAGAGAGACAGCGAGAGAGCTGAGGCTGGCCGCGAACCCGGATCCTCCGGTCTCTACCTCCCAAAGAACTGGGATTACAAGCGTGCGCCACCACGCCCGGCTCTAATTTTTAAAGTGAAATAAGAAAATCCAGAATATCAGGATAAGATTTTTGATAAAATTCAACCAATGCCTTTCCTGTATCTGTTTTCTTGGCCTTTAACCACTCCCTCCCATTGGAAATAGAACATTCATTCTTTCAGAGAACCCTGCACAAAGAAATCGCTTTGAATTTTGAAATAAGTACAGCCCTTCTGAGTTATTAGAAAAACCATAGCTTAAAACCAAATGCTTTTGATTTGTAAAAATCAGACCTTGTTGAATAAGGAAATGGTTTTCTTTCAAATCCTAAAAGCCAAGCCTAGAATACCGGAGCCGGGAAGTTTTTTTTACAAAGAACCTCAGAGCAGGAGGGCTGAGGAAGGATGAGCAGAGCGGACCCTTCTAGGACCAGGGGAGGAGTAGGGATTGAAGACTTGAATCTTCTCAGAGTGGAAATCCCAGGAGGTGGTGGTGGGACACTGTGCTAAGTTCCAGTAAGTTAATGTTGTCAGGCTTACTGCCAGTCATCTCCTGGGTGCTGTCCGGACATCCTGTCAGACAATCACATGGCATTCACTGGACCAGAGTGCAGGAGCTCCAAAGGGCTCAATTCCCAGAGGGTGTCTAAGTGGGTGAATGCATGGGGGAAGTTGTTGGGTGTTTGCTTTCCAAAGTGGGATATGAAGAGGCCCAGGGATAGTATTGTAAGAGACCACACAGGTGGGAAACCTACTACTGGGAGAAATGGCAGTCTCCACACTCATGAACATGACGTCCCAGCCCAGTGCTCAGAAGACCTGCAGGGCCACCAGGCCTCAGGTGCATGCATGTGGGAATTAGAGTCAGAAGAAATCTGTTCAAAATTTTGTTTATGTTATGATTGGTTCATTTTTAGATTATTGGAATATACCATTTTAATAAAAATAGGGCCAAGGTTTATTCTTTATGGGGTTGTCAGGGTATTTGAAGAATTAAATGAGGTGTGTGTGTGTGTGTGTGTGTGTGTGTGTGTGTGT